>JAJGRW010000081.1:0-49287 GCA_025461045.1 Carex parvula | reverse complement strand
TGGAGGTTTGTTTATATTCAAGTGCAGTGACTATCGAGTAATAAATAATTTATTTTAACCGGTTAATGTCAACCTTTATTCCTCCAGTGTTGTAAATTGATTAAATTGGTGAGGGTCTAGCTACCTCCGCTGCACTTGTTTGTAAATTTCAGCTGAGGAATTACTATTGTGTAGATGAATTCTAGTATTTAAAAATCTACATTAATAACTGAAAGTATATTATAATAGACAATATATTATCGGATTGATATACTATTTTGTAGTGACTAATCAACGATTGATATACTAGGTAGATGAGTTTTAGTAATAAAAATAATACATAAAAACTGAAAGTAATAGTATAATAGACAAGAATTTATTACTATCAGATTGATATGGGAACTATATTTAGTTTTATAATCAAGTAGTATCATGAAATGCAGGTAATTTAATTAAATGCTATAGTAAATGAACCAAATAATTGGTTAATTAAGTAGCAACGAGATGTTATCAAGTTATTAAAACAAAATGAATATATATGGACAAGTAATTACATCATGGACTCTAATAACTAATAAAATTAGAGCATATAAGACTATTTACAAACTATTATAATTGTCTAACTATGACATGCTATTCCAAAAATATTAAGCCTTCCTAGCTAAGGAGTAAAGTCTAGGTAGAAGTTTAGTAACTAAGACTGAGCTGAGACCTTGGCTTGTCCTAAGGTGCTTTGTGGTCCATATCTTTGCTGAAATTGCAAGAGGACTTAAAAAGTTTTTGGACAGATTTGCTTAGTTTCCTCGCTTTTCTCTTTCTCCGTGTAGTTCATGGCCTATCTATTGGGCTGATTAGGTGTGTTTGGTAGAGTTGAGGAGGTTATCCTACTTGATTGACACTGCATTACAACTCCAATTGCTTCCATGTTTTCCTTTCATGTTTCCATCTCTTTTGGATCACAGTCACCATTACAGCAGCTTCGCATTTGAGGTAATGATAATGCTCTTACAAGGGCAGCAGTCTCGAGCGACATGTTTTAATCGACCTTTTTATTACAGAAATATCATGCGTTAGAACTCGAGCAGAAGTACTAAATCAAATATTATAAACAAGCATTTGTACATGATCATCTTACATATTATTATCTCAAGCGTAAATAATATGAACTATATGCCCTGAATAATCAAGTGGGGGATACTTTGATGTTGCAAACAAGCCTCTCAATTCCTCGGCTTGTGCTTATGCAATAGTGATGCGAAATGCATGCGTCATCACGTGTGTTAAACACAAATTTGGGTTGAGATTCCTATAACCGTTGAATTACGTACGAAAGGAAAAGAAATTAACTAAAATCTCTCCTCCCATGTAGGCACACAAGGCCCTCTAGTAACCAAACTAATTAAATCCCGGTCCCATTCGCTAACTCTAGTGGCGTGAAATTGTCGGCTTCTCAGTCTCCCAAGTCTCAAGGTATGAAAACTTCTTTGGTACATGTTTTCAGCTGGCTTCTTCAGCATTTCTCAACTGGATTCAACACGTCTCCTAGGTTACCTGAATGGGTTTCTTTGTCTCCGGATCTTGATCCGCGCCCCAATCACATGAAGTCCGAGAGAGTCGTCAGAGGAGACGATGCTTTCCTGTTATCTTCACCACCTCTGGCTCAGAATCGTGTGAAGGCGGCGGCGGTTTCTTATTGTCTGCTGAGAGGTTTAGTGCCAGGTCATCAGCATGGATCACTTCTTCAACCCGGTTCAGTACAGTGGAAGCCAGGCTCTCTAAAACTCTTGAGTAGCTCTCCAAAATAGCAAATCCAACATCCTAGAAAAAGTTTAACTCGTTTTCAGAAGTGTTACGTATGAATTCAGAGAGTGGTACAATTGTAATTGTGCACATTGGCTTATTGCCATTAGTTTAAAATTCTTTAAATTTCAGACACAACAAATTGTATATCTTTCTAATTTGAGTAGGGTTCAAATGCCTATTTTACCTTTATTTTTAATTTTTTAATAACAAATTTTAAAACTTATATGTCAAAATAAAACCATCAGATGTGATCTATATTATTTCTCTATATGCACATAAAATATTATTACTTTTCGATTTTGGTTTTATATATATGAATCAATAGTGAAAAATCAACATCTATAATTTATGCAAATCGGTCAGTGTATTTTTGCAAACTCTTGATACTAATCAAAATAAAATCAAAATGTCATGATTTTTTACGTGTGAATAGAAAATTGATATAGAACATATCTAATGGTTTTTCAAAACCTTTAAAACTTGATAAATGGTCCAAACTTAATGTGAAAAATCAACAGAGATTAGCTTCTCTGAACCTCTGACGTATACACTTTTCTTTAGGCAATTTACATGTGAAACCATGACTAGAGCTGATCCAACCTCATGAGATTTTGTGTGCTAGAGAAAGTAAAACCCTTTTATTTCTGTTACCTTGTTATGCTCGATCTTGCTCGTATCAAGCGATGATTGAGCGGTGCCCGGGTATCTATGCTTCAATATTTGCAAAATGGTCTCAGCTCTCTCTTCAAACTGCTCCCTCTTCTCTAGGCTGACACCAGATGCTACTCCCCATGGGGACTTGGTATCTTTGTTATGCATCTTTCTCTTCCAAATCACCACTGAGGCCTCTATCCTGTCCTTTAGGTCGCGTATCTTATGCTCGGTTGATAAATCCATTGATGAGATAAAATCAATTGGGTTGAATACATCGTCGGTTATATTCTTGTAAACAGAATCTCCCAGACTTTCCCTTCCATTCTATATATTCCATCAAACAAAGTACTCAAGTTAGAACCAGATTTTTTTTTTTTAAAAAAAGATTTTCTTTTCCTTTTTTTCTGGATAAAAATGGGAAATATGCCTACAGCTTCCATTTTCAGATAACACAAACAGAAATTACTATTTTAAAGAATCACCTACTGCTGTACCAGTACCTAGATTTATTGGTATCTAAACTTATTTTTTAAGAAACTAACCTGTTAAGATACCCCTAATACATCTGATTTCTATCTTGACAAGGCCTATATACAAGGAAACAAACCTTTGGAAGATTCTCTATGTAGGCATCAGGGATCTGCATCTCAGTGAGAACATTTGCATTTATGGCCATGGCAAGCTTTAGAATTTGGTTCGTATCCCTTCTTATCGTTTCAAGATGTTTCCTAGCATCTTCTGACAAACCTCCTGGTTGCAATTTTACAGATGGTAACCACCACTTGTCATCCTGTGTATTCTTGAACTCACTTGAGTCTTTCGAGACGTACCAAAAACTCTTGGGTATCCTTGAAAGTTTCCAGATATTGCTGTTTTATAAGAAGAAAAAAAAGATAACAATCAAAATTCTATTACTTTAGTTGAAAAGGAGAAAATTTAACAGTAAATTAATTTTGTATGCATAAATTAGTTTCTTTTAACGATCAATGAAACAGGGTTACCGGAGTAGGGTCCATATATGCAGTGTTGTTCAAGTGTTCTAAAAGACGGGTACTGCATTAAATGATGCAATTGAACTTAAATGAGTGTTCTCATTTTTGTATTTCTTGCATTTTTATCAAATTGTTCACATTTCTGTACAACTATTTAATACACGGCTACGGAAGTACTATTTGATTTTCACTTCTACCAGGGAGGATAGCATTTCTATGTTACTTTTATGTACCACAATGTTTCTATTTCCTGCAGCTTGAAATGAAACTTGCTAAATACCATATTCCGGTACCTGCGGTACTAGCATAAAACATGCCAATCTGTTTTTATTTATATCCTAGAGCTATATAAAAAAAATCACAAATACATAAATAAGCATTTCAAGCAGCATCTCCTTTCATCTATTGCTTGAATTTACTTATAATAGTTTTATTAAGTGGCATGAAATAATGCAGGTATTTCATGGGCTCATGAATGTCGAAAAGGAAACTTAACATAGAAATTAAAAGGATGTGAATCTATTTAAGATCTAATCTCACTTACAATTAGCATGGCATCGATTTTGCGCAACGCTGGGATGCCCATGTGGAGATCATGCCTTTGTTGATTCCGCATTACCTGATAGGAAAATACATATCAGATTACTTTTGTTCAAGATATGAAAAACGCGCTACTAACTAAGATATCACAGATTCACATTTTGGAAGAAGAGGCAAGTCAAATCAGAAATCATGTTGAAGTAACAAATCTTTTTGGAGCCAAACATTGGGGTTTCAATCATATAAATTTTTCATGCAGAGTATGGGGTCAATTTTACAGTTACACAGCATTTTACTCTAAACTATATAGAAAAACATATATAAGCACATAAATTGTGAAAATGAATGGAGGTTGATTCCCTCTTACTGAATCAGCCATTGATGATATCATAGATATAAAACCTGTATTATCTCCCCCTAATTAACTGTATCCAGGGTAAAAGTTTATTCAATTAACATACAATGTGATTTTAATCTACTTGAGATAGTTAGCTGATCTATTTATAAAAATTATTACCTCCATTATGGTTCCATTAGTATGTAATTGTTTCGTAGGTACTAGTACAACGATATGATCGGTGACTGCTAAAAGCCAATCTATCTCCTTCTTCCATCTTGCCCTCCTTTCGGGTGGCATGGGCTCAAGGCGCCGTTGCTCTCCAAATACGGAAGCTAAAAGATGCATGTAATTGTTAAACTTGTTTTGAACTTTTCAAGTAGAGAATTAAAATGAAAAGATGGATGCCTTTTAGAAGATGAGTAATTTATTTTCATACTGGCAAAAACAATTACCACTGTTTCTAATTATAATCAACCTCTGTTGTATATTCCTGTCTTTGGACATTTTGATAGTTTCTAATTTGGAAAATTTTCAACTAATTTCGTAACGAACAATTTAAACCACAAAAAAACACAAGCCTTTAAAATTTATTAAACTACAAGTTGAAATGTAGAATTGTCTTCATCCAATTTTTCTTACAATGATTCTTTCTGAGGCTGAAGAACTTCAAAATTGTGCTCAACTTGGAAAAATAAATGTAAGTTTAATGTTATATTAAAGGAAATCTAAATATAAAAAATAAATTTCTTGATATGATCATTATGGTACCTGCAAGATTTGTTATTGCATTGGACAAAGTTAAAGCCGGAGAAACTCCTTTGCGGCCGGAGCCCGACATGTCTTCACATAACAACAACTTTGCAAACTTTTCCTTCAGCAGTGCCATCTCTGAAAAATAAAATAACATCATTACATACATAAATTTGCTTACAACTACTATTCAATTTTTATGGTTTGAGAAAAAAAATAAAATAAAAATGATCTTCTGACAAGTTTTATTTGCACAAAAAGGTATGTAAAACAAGTAATATATATATATATATATATATAACTTTTTAGGTTGCTTTACCGGATAGTATTTCTTCTTTAGTTAATTCCGGACCGTCATTGGTTTCAAGCACGGTCCCTATCTGCTGTACCTCAAGCTGTTGGCTCCCTACAATGTTTTCACCGACCGTGATATCATCACTCTCGTGAGGTTGGCTGTGAGCCCTACGGGCCGAAGAATCGAACATGTGCCTAAGCTTCAAAAACCTGTCAAGGCTATTCCCTCGCTTGAGGAACCGAACCATATCACGGAGAGTATTCACTTTGGGCTAATAAGAGACAAGCGGTAATTTCATCAATCAGTTCCTTCGATTGCTGAAATTATACAAGGACAGGATACAGAAAGAGAAGAATCACCTACAATCTCAAGCAAATAGGTGCTTCTTCTCAGAATTGTAGGATGATTTTCTTCACCTCTCTAAATCACACTTCTTTTGAGAAAGAGAAGGTAAAAAGAGGTGTATGTGTGTGTGTTGGCTAATTTAGGATGCTTGGCTGTTCTACAGAGAAAAAGATCTAAATTTTAGATGAGCAAGCTGTGAATCTTTTTCACCCTTTTTCTGGCTTTTCTTTTTGCAGAGTGGAACTTGGAAATGTATGGTTGTGAAAAAACCAAAGAGAAAAATGAGTGTTAAGAGTGCAAGAGGGATAAAAATAGAAAATTTCGTTATAATTCCGTTATTTGTTTAAGGCTGGGGGTAGTTTTCAGGCACTGGAAATTTATAAATGAGCGATCAAACTTTGAAGTACAAGAGCAATATTTTTTTGCCACCAAACGGAGGATCAAATTTTATTACGGCTGGGCTGGATTTGCTTTGGGCCTAGCAAAGGCTGTATTCAAAGACAGAGTCAGACTTTTTGATTTTTCTGCAAAAAATGAAAATTATTTTTACTATTTCATAACATTTCATTGTAATTATATACAAAATTATACATTAGAACATCTTCATTCCAGCAAACGTTTAACAATTAATTTGGACCACGTCACTGAATTTAGCAATTAAAGGGATTCATAATTTCTAAATTACTCCATCCTAGAAATTTAAGAGGAGGGTTCAAATGCACCATATTTTTTGTGCTTCAATATGCTCCACATCTTTTATCTCTATTTTCAAAGTCTGAATAGTTGATCCGAATCGTTTAAAATGATCTTGATAATAAAATTTTGGACCAAATTTTATATTTTTTAGAATTTTTTTACTATTTTTTTAGATAGGCACAATATCACTTTATTGGATGGTCCAAAATCTTCTTAAAAAAATGATTTTGTACCTATCTAAAAACATAGTAAAAAAATTTAAAAAATTATAAAATTTGGTATCCAAGCATATTTTATTATGAAGATCATGTTGAGCGGTTCAAATAGACTGTTCGGACTTTGAAAATGGAGATAAAGGATGTGGAGCATATTAGAGCACAAAAATAATGGTGCATTTGAACCCTCCTAGAAATTTAATTAGTTGCTTATTTAATTTTAGAGTTGTTTTTAAAGCAAACTTGCTACTTTAAGAACGGTGGTACATTCCAGCAATTATATCAACAATATCAGATTAACAATTTAAAAAAAATTACTTTTCTTAAAAAAATGGTGTTAATTGACTTCCCGACTCTGACAGTCTGACTGTATCCAATAAATAAAAACTAAAAAAAGGAATTCCGACCTGCCGGATTCGAACCAGCGACCTAAGGATATCTGCTACAACTACAGTCCTCCGCTCTACCAACTGAGCTAAGGTCGGTTACTGATTGGTAGTCCCAATAAAATAATATATTCTATATATATATTAATAACAACAGTTCTAATAGTAACGCTAATGAGAACTCTCAACTCTGGTATGAAATGTAAGTCTAATAACAGTACAACTTATAATTGTTTAGTTAAAAAGTAAATAAATAACGTAATTGATCTATTATGCTAACATAAGTTATGTCTCCTTCCTCATATCTTGACTTATCTATACTAGCTCAATACATCCATCTACTGTCCTACTACAGATACATCTTCACATGTCAGAGTATCTATATCTCAGCAACTCAAATGAGTTTCTAAACAACTGTTAACCACCTTTTATAAATTAAAGTCTCTAAAGTTTCTAACTCTCACATCTTTGAAATTAATTTTAGAGTTTCTATTAAACCACGTCAGCAATAAATTAAAAAAGGAGAAATAATTTGAGCCAATCATTTAACCAGTGTAGAGTTTATAAATAATTTCTTAATAAGAAATTTTACTGCATAGTTTCTAAATAAGAAACTTTACTGTATAGTTTCTAAATAAAAAACTCTCATACATTCCTGAAACTGAATTAGAAACTCTCATAATACCAGGAATATAGATGCTCTTACTCTAGACCTTTTGATGGCTTGATTCATGAGCTTGACTCGTATCTAAAATTTTAAGTACCACATATTTTCTAACGCCCTTTTTTTTTAAGTACATAAAATTTTAAGTATCGAAAATATCTAAACAATTTTTTTTTTAAAATATTGATAGAGGCTATCAAGTTATAAACAAAAATATTTAAATGATATAAAAATACCTCAAAATATTAAGCTTTATAAAGAAGGATATATTTTTGAAATTTGTTTTTAAATATTTGTAGAGGCTACCAAGTTATAAAGAAAAATATTGAAATGAAATAAAAGTACCTCAAAAATATTAAGCTTTATAAAGAAGGATATATTTTTCACACATTCAGACTTTCATTCAGTTAATATTTTTTGCAAATTGGAGATCCCAAACACGAAGGAATTATCAAAATTACCCAAAATTAGATGAGAAAACCATGCATATTCTACTTGTTTGTTTTTGTAATGTTACAAGAGACGTAGCTCAAATTAAGCCGAAACTTTTATTTATACCATTTTTTCAAAAAAAAAAAAAAAAACAAAACATCTCTGTACTCAGGCCACACTGGTGATCTGCGGCCCTAAATACAGAGGTCCACACAATGCCGATGCGGCTCCTTAGGAGACCGCAGATTTTGAGTTATTTTGTCTTTTAAGTTTGAAATTTTGAGTTATTAATTTTTTTAATAATGGAGGCATGATGGAGGCACAAAAAATGAAAGCATTTAAACCCTCTAATAAAAATATAACTTAAGAAATAACTTAATTTATCTATGAGTAGAGTTAGAATGCTTCGTTGTTTACGTGCCCCCACATTCTTATCTTCATTTTCAAAGTTCAAATAGTCGATCCAAACTGCTAAATATTATCTCCATATTAAAATTTGCTTGGAGACTAAATTTATATTTCTTTGAATTTTTTTACTATTTTCAAAAAGGTACAAAATCACTTTTTTTAGAAGATTGTGGATCATATAAAAACACTAATTTTGTACCTATTTAAAAAATATAAATTGTTTTCATAAAAAATAAAATTTGGCCTTCGCCTGTGTAGTTTCTACACAGCCTGTTCCAAGCCAGAAAAAAGGAGAAGAGTTTGTGATAGGCTTGGCGAGCCAGCAGTCAAAACACAATATTTTTATGGACATAAAACACTCACTAATTGAGCAGGAGTAGCACTAGGATGGGTGACCTCTTAGGAAGTATCTATGTTGTTGATTCCGGTTTGATTTCATTTCTAGCCTACTCCAACTTGTTTGAAAATAAAAACTTTGAAGAAGAAGAAGATAAAATTTGACCTCATGTACATTTTACTATAGATATCACGTTAACTAATTTGGATTGATTATTTAAATTTTAAAAATAAAAATAAGAATGTACACTATGATCAAGACTTTAACCCTACTCCTTATCTACTATGATAACATTAAGTCATGTGTCCTTAACTTATCTATACTAGCTCAGCACATCTATCTACTGTCCTACTACATACACATCTTCACATGTTTTATTTTAAGCCTTTCTAGCGTATATGTTTTGCTAAATACTCTTTTTAGGGGAGGGTTCAAATACCTACTGCTTTTTATGTTTCATTGTGTCTCACATTTTAGAATTTTTATTATCAAAATTTAAACTATCGATCTGAACCGCTTAACATGATCTATATATTAAAATATACTTGGAGATCAAATTTTATATTTTTTGAAACTTTTGTACTATTTTTTAAGATAAATACAAAATTGTAGTTTTGTATCTAATTAAAAAAATAACATATTAAAATATGAATATCATTAACAGAAATATAAAATATGAGACATGAAAGAAATGAAATATTTGAACCCTCCTCATTTAATAAGACATCTAAACAAATACATTTAAATGAAATAATAGTGCCTCGAAAATATTAAGCTTTATAAAGAACGATGTCATTTTTCACACGTTCAGATATTCATTCACTCAATTTTTTTTTGCAAATTGGAGATCCCAAACACAAAAAAATTATCAAAATTACCCAAAATTAGACGAGAAAACCATGCAGCTTCTAATATTTTATTTTTGTAACGTTACAAGAAGCCAAAGCTCAAATTAATTTAATGTACAATTAATTTAATTTACAATATTTGTTCCTAAATTTTGCCCCCAATTCCAAAAAATCCAGTGAGCAAATTAGGAAGCAGCCCCTTTAAAAATGAGAAACCTAAGAGATTCCAAGTTGAAGTAGATGAAGGTCCCTTGTGTATGTGTGAAATAGCATCCGAAATTCGAACCAACCACGCACTGCCACCCGGACCCGTAGATCAGGTCAAACTCCTGCATTCATATTTAATTAACATAAATGTCAAATTTAATAATTCACAGTTACTTCTAAGCATTTGGTATTTTTCTTAATTTATTGTTTAATAATTCACTGGTACTGTACCAATGAGTATCAACTACCGGGTAAAGATTTTAACAGAGCAATTTTGACTTCATGCAGCGCAGAAACCATATGCAGTGCTGTTTTGATTCCGTAGTCTGTGCGCTGCATGAAGCCAAAATTGCTCCATTAAAATCTTTACCCCAATTACTCCATCTTCGCTTGATTTCTTTCTTTCAATTTCTTGTTTAATCGATGCTTTAGGTACCGGGCATGTTCCGTACCGATCACTGGTACATCAGCATCGATCTGCTAAGAATCCCATATTGATTAGGAGCTAAATACTTTTTTTAAGGAAAGAGAAATGTGGAACCTTCTTTATGTGTGCTGCAATGCTTCTACAATCCAAAACATCGAACAAATCGAGCGCCTCCGACGCCGTCGACATCGCTTGGTGCTGCATGTTGAGTGGCATGTCGGTGTCTTGAATCATTCCCTTCCCTTCCAACATCTTTTGTTAAAGAGAGATCAACGATTGGAGATATTTTGATAGATTTTGAACTGGTAATGTTGAAACTGAATGAAGAGATTTTGCACTTGGTTCTAACCCTTTTTATAATGGAAGAGATTTAGGCGGTTTCCTGTTTCATTGCGACATGCTAGCGACCATCTTTGGAAGAATTAAAGTAATTAATAGGGTTAATTTTTAAAATAATATTATAATAATATTAAGTAGTGGATAAAGGACTTGAGGCTATGATGAGTTGTTCTGATTCCAGAACTGTGTATAAACTAGAAGAACGGATGGCTAATCTCTCCAGTTATACTAGCACTGTATATTTCCGGTGATTGATTGATTTCAAGTCCAAGTCCGGCAGGGCGGATCTAAGGCTTAGTCAAAGGTGATTAAGTCACTCTTATAATTTTAAATTTTAATTATACGTATAGAAATTTAATTGAATTTTATATTTTTTAAACTTTGTATTTAGTCTAGCTACCCTCAATAATTATTGACATATATTTAGCTGTAAATTAGTAGTTAAAATTTTATTTTATAGGTGAAAACTCGAGATGACTTGAATTTAAATCCCACTTATTATAATTGTACATTTTAATTCTCAGCCACTCCTATCAAAGAACAGACGTTTTCCAGTGCCTGAAGACTGGAAAGGTTGCAAGGAGATACTTTTAGATACATATCCAAATAACCTCATGAGTCATGCCACGCAGATATTTTTGAACTGCTTGGATTTTGGTCTTTATCTAAGTGAAACCACTTTACAGAGATTCTTCTTCTGTGACAGTGTTTTGCATCTCCCATCGTGTACCAAACTGGGGTAGAAAGGGCAACCATGCACGCCTACGGGCTTCACCTCAAAAAAAAAAAAAAAAAGGGCAACCATGCATATGTGAAAATTACTGCTCACTCTGGATAATAACATTTTTAGTACCTTTGACTATTACGTCATCATCGGTGCAAGAGGATGAATTATACTGAGTTGTAAGTTTTGAACCGAATTTTTTATTAATTACCAAAAAAATATTAAATTTTAAAATCTATACCCTGTTTGACAAAATTTCGAAAACTGTCAAAACCGCATATTTATTTTCTGATTTGGAATTCCAAAACCACAAAAAAACTTGTGGTTTTGGTTTTGGAATTTCAAAACCGCAAATTTAATCTGCAGTTTTAAGTTTTAAAAATATTTTATATATTTCTTTAAAAATAGATGGAATACTTATATTTCAATGACATTTCGACAATTCTAAAAAAAAATGAAAAGCACCTGCCTCTTAATCTCTGATAATCTGTCTTGAGCCTCAAGAAGATCAAGTGATTTTGCAAGAAGAATATTTGTGGCTCATCTGCTGTAGTAATGTGTGTGCTGCGAGAAGATTATGTTGTTATTTACTTATTTGCATGGATTATATTTGATTGGTAACGTTGAAATATTAATAGTTATTTAATTGTTGTTGTTATTATTGTTTAATATTAATAATGAGCAGCAATAATAGTTAAGTTGTAAGTTGTCATAATAGTAAATATATTAGTTTATCATTGAAATCAAATAAAAATTATTACCACGGCTCAAATTTATTAGATATATACCTACCATATGTTCATCAAAATATTTGTTTTAACATTATTCATGTATATTTTTTTTTTTGAGGAAAATACCCATAGGTGTCATTATTCATGTATATGCTTTTGATAAGAACACACATTCCATCTCAAATTTTTCTAGTCAGTGAGATATGAATCCAAATTCTTACAATCACTGAAAATAGTACTAACCACTAGAGGAGGCTGAACTACATAATAACTTTAAGGGGGAATCGGTTATATACCCATCAAAAGTTTTGAATTTGGATATTTGTCCATATTGTATTCAAATTTGAGGTAAATTTCTAATACAATATGGGCAAATATTCAAATTCAAAACTTTTGATGGGTATATAACCGATTCTCTCTAACTTGAAAGAATAAAAATTCAATTCAATTAATTATTTTAACATACGGGTACCACTTTGCCCTCTTTGGAAATTGTTTTGCCTTTCCATGAAACTGGAAAGCCCGCCAGACCAGTGCAAAAACACTGTTAATGAGAAACTTCGTTGTTTTTATAGAAATTTTATAGAAATTTACGGATCTTGGACCGACTTTGTTGTTTTTTAATATATAAAATGGTATTATTTTGTTATTTTTTATTATGTAAACTATACTATTTTTATTGTTTCTTATTATATTGATTGTTTTTTTTATCTAGTATCCGATTAGTTAATGGGTTTGAACCCAATAAGTTATTTTAATCCGATTCCTGCCCTCCCTGGCAGAAATCTTGCGTTCGCCCCTAACTTACCCATGGATGACTACATGATCTCCTTAATTCATACAGATTTTTCTCTCTTTTTTTCTCTCTCTAGTGCGAATTTTTTTTTAGAAAAAACCAGTAAGTGTACTACATTAATTCAAAAGCACTTGAAAACAGTTACATTATAGAAAGTAGTAAATATAAAGAAGTCTTCCTAAAAATCAAAAGCAAAGGTACCTAGAAAATTAAAATCCCCCAACAGAATTTAAAAGTCCTAACTACCCGCTTTAATCAAATTTACTCCAGTGAGAAAGAAGTTCAAAACACTTGAGATGCTTTAATCAACTACTAATTATTTTTAATTTTTGAATAAATTTAAGGTATATTTCTTTTAATTTTTAAATCATTTTTCAATAGTTCTCATCAAACTCAGCAATTCTGTGGTCTGTATCAACAGAGCCTAATAACCCATAGTGAAATTTAAACCCTCTTGTTGAAAGATATTAAATAGCCAATATCACAAATATAAATAAAATATAATAACAAGGATAATACTTAATGCATTGTAGACACTAGAGTACAATCAAAAGAAGCCTTATTGAAAAATAAGTCTGCTGCTAGAGTGGGAAAAATGGCACGCCGGAGCCGGTTCCGTAACGGAACGGCACGGCACACGAATAAACCTTTAATTTATTCAAATTAAAAATAATTAGTAGTTTATTAAAGCATCTAAGGTGTTTTGAACTTCTTTCTCACTCGAGTTAATTTGATTAAAGATGGTAGATTTTTTTTTTTTAGAAACGATTAAAGCGGGTAGATAGGACTTTTAAATTATGTTGGGGGTTTTTAATTTTCTAGGTACTTTTTCTTTTGATTTTTAGGAAGACTTCTTTATATTTACTACTTTCTACAATGTATTTTCAGGTGCTTTTGAATTAATGTAGTACACTTATGGGTTTTTTCTCAAAAAAAAAGTTCTCGCTGGATAGAGGAAAAAAGAGAGAAAAATTTGTATGAATTAAGGAGATTATGTAGTCATCCATGAGTGAGTTAGGGGCGAAGACAGGATTTCTGCCAGAGAGGGCAGGAATTGGATTAAAATAGCTTATTGGGTTCAAACTCATTAACTAATTGAGTACTAGATAAAAAAAAATCAATATAATAAGAAACAATAAAAATAATATAGTTTACATAATGAAAAATAACAAAAGTTTAATTTATTCAATTTAAATAGACAATGGGTAATAGCAAGTCAATCACATCATTACAAGAATTTTATTTATTCAATTTAATGTTTGGTAGAGAAGTATAATGGGTAAAACTGTGTAGATGTCTAACAATACTATCGTAGGTAAAATTTATTCATAGCTGTAATTTTGAATTGGGGCCCAGCAATTAAAACTTGGGAATGGTTCCGTTTCCGTATGATATAAATCCGTACGCTTGCTTAATCGTGACTGGGATCAGGATCAGGATCAACTCAAACTCAAACAGTAGGCGCTGAGTCAGTAATGACTCGGTTGATTCCATTGGAATTTATGGCCTTGTCGGTCAGATCGGAAGCAAAGGGAATTCGGATCCCCTGAAGTAACTCAATCTTTGAGTTTTGGATCGGATCCCCTGAAGTAACTCAGTCATTGCCTTTTCTTTGACTATCATTTCCCTGATTTACAAGCTACAGACCTATGAGTTCAAATGTGCCATAATTTTTTAGCTCGTTATTATTAGAATAAAATATAATTTTTTTTTTAATGTACAGCATGGTTTAGAATTTCTATTTTAATTGATCGGTACATACTAACTATGAAACAGCTGCTTTAATCCACTGATGTGGTAATTCAGAATCATAAAAAGTGGATAATTTTGAGACATTATTAAATTTTGTTAAAATAGATAATATTTGATATCTGCATAGCGTAATATGCTCATTGTTATGTGAGTTTTTAATTTTAATTTATTGAAGTTGTACAAAGTTGAGGCCTGATAATGACACAAGACATAAAAACATTGGGATCTTATTTGAATTTGTTATAGAGTTTTATCTAAATTTGACCGGTCATAATATTATGGCCATTGGACATAAATTAATTTGACATAAAAAAAATGGTGAGAGCAGACTTTCGATAAGAAAAATGTGTTGAGTTCACTTCTTGATGCATAGTAACTATCTTTTTTTTATATCAGATATGTTGTATAAAGAGTGAGGCTACGGTGCTATGCATAGCACGGATTGGGTCCGTGCTACGGTTTAAAATTTGACTTTATAAAATTCTAATGGTCGATCCGAACCATTCAACATGATTATAAAATGAATATGTACTTGCAAACCAAATTTTACATTTTTTTTCGAATTTTTTTACTATTTTTTCGAAAATCACTTGATCTGAACATTCTGGACCATCAAAAAACAGCCTATCTAAAAAAATAGTAAAAAGTTCGAAAAAATGTAAAATTTGATTTGCAAGTACATATTCATTTTATAATCATGTTGGACGGTTCGGATCGACCGTTAGAATTTTAAAAAGTCAAATTTTGAGCCGTAGCACGGACCCAATCCGTGCTATGCATAGCACCGTAGCCTCACTCTTGTATAAATACTTAATTATTTGTCTTCAATAATAATTTAGTTGCTTTTAACGTATAATAATAAAAATATGGGGTGATGTATGTTTTTTATCTCATTTAACACTTGTATATTTATCATTCTCAATACCTGACTATTTTTTATATCATTTAATACGGTCTTTCTCGATCATCATAAAAAGAAGATAAATTTGGGAGATCCAAAAATAGAGAAAGAAAGTCTTCCTATACAATAATAACCATTCATGTGAATTTTGAATCATCATTAGACGTGCATTGAGAATTTTAATTTATATGTGTTACAAGAAACTAGCTAAATGTTTACAACAAAACTATTATTTTGTTAAAATAACTCGTTCGATATTTTTAACAAGACTAAAAAGTCAAATTATTTCGACTATTAGATTCCATCTTTTAATAAAAAGGATTTGGAAGTGATAACAATTAGAGTAAGGTCTTAAAAAAGAATAAAATTCAAAGTGTCAATCATGTTCCACATGTCCAATAATGCATGCAAGTTAATTTGTTTCGTACAAAGTGGGTAAATCACTTTTGTCCATGAACTTTTTCGCCTCTTAATTTTACAAAGTGGGTTTTTTCTCAAACGTTAGCTTCGATGACAATAATTTGATATGCATGCAGTGGTGGATTCAGGATTTTCGTCGGGGGCAAAAAAAAAAAATATTGAATCGGATTTAAATATCTAATTGAATTTAAATTCATTAACCAATTGGGTACTCGACAAAAAATAATGCTTTAACTTATACTTTTCTAATGCTTTGACTTGTAATTTTTGATTCTCTGACTTATAATTATAATTATCAATAAAAATTCAACAGATTTATTTCAATTTAACCCTAAATTAAACTTGAATTACAAATTAAATGTCCAGAGGGGGGCAAAAAAAATTCCAGGAGAGCAAAGTCGATCGGAACCGATAATCTCTACTAAAACTCAAAATCCAGAAGCTGCCCCTGGAATACTCTGGGTCCGCCCTTGTATGCATGTCTATACATTACCTAAGTGATAAGAAAATTGTTTATACCATTTTCCTAGTCCTATAATCTTATTATTTTGTACATGAAGCCCATTGCACAGTTTTATTTTTATTAAAAAAAAAACGGCCTTAGTAAGTTGCATGAAGCCCATTGCACAATTTTATTTTTATTAAAAAAAAAACGGCCTTAGAGCATCTACATCCCTGAAACTATCATAGTTTTTAATCTGATATGGCAGTTTCTAGACCAGTTTCAGGGATGTAGACCAGTTTCTTATTTAGCAACTGTGCTCAAGAATTTCTTAATAAGAAATCGTTTATAAACTGTGAGTTGGCAAAATGATTGGCTAGTGTTCACTTAATTTTTTATTTTATTTTATTTTATTACTGATGTGGCATTTAAGAAACTCTTAGATTAGTTTCAGGGATGTGAACCCTTAGAAACTCCATAGCCTATAATTTCTGAAAATTAGTTAATAGTTACTTAGAAACTCTAAGAGTTTTAGAGATATAGATACTCTTAGTAAGTTGCATGAAGTCCATTGCACAGTTCTATTTTATTGTTTTAGAAATATCGCCTTTAGTTTTATACCTTCTATGGCCCAATACCCTCCCTCTAACTAGGGCCTTAAATCTGGTTATATATGGAAAGTCGGTTCTCATTTAAATTTGAAAATCTAAATCTGGCGTCTAAATTTGATTCGTCAGAATTAGAATTTCTTTATTTATATAAGTGTAAATGTGGTAGTTTCTTCCTCTTCTATCATCTAAGAAAAATAAGGAGAGCTAGATCCATTAAGAAAGTCTTGGAAGATCTATTCTCACGAAAAAACAGCAAGAAAGGTTTTTTGCTATTAGAATCTAATCTTGCACTCACGGAGACGGATAGTGATCTCTAAAAGAATCGACATATTTGATGGGAACTTTCATAAAATCAGGTATTATATTCCGCACTTTAGATTTAAATTTGAATTGGTTTTGACATAGGACGGTTCTTATGATATTAAGGTAGGGAACTATTCCTCCTGCTTCAGAATATACGTGTTTGATTTCTAGATGAGATGTAATATTTTGATATGATATGTAATTGTTTGACCTCCCCTACATAATTGTTTCTCTAAAAACCTCAATGTTTCTGACAAATCAATATAAATCTCAAATTCTCAACAGATGGCATACCATGTGAAGACCTTGGTCCTGGTACAACTGGCGGTCTAATTCAAGAAGAAATGATCTCAAATTTGGTTCAATTTCTCAAAGATGAACCATATAGATACATCATGTGCGGCATTATAAAGGGAATCCTGGAAGAACTCAACAATTGTAACATAGAAAATCTAGATGCATCCATCAAGTTTTCAGAGTATATGGGCACCACCACCATACAATATTTTGGAGGCGACACGTCACGCTGGACCGCATTCTGTGCCACTCTGGCAAACAACATCCATGAATTAACATTTATGCGCCGACCAATTCATGAATGGGAAGCCGAGTTTGAAAAGCTGAGTTTGTCTGATTCAGATCGGTTGCAAAGAGAGATTAATGCGCATGCTATTTATAGGCATGTTTGCGTTTCTGTGAAGAGTCTAATGAACAAGCTAGAGTAGCCTACACTTTCTCTTTCAATAGAGGCTGAACAGTGATTTTTTGTGAGGATCCATTGTTATGAATAAAATTTTATGTCTGCATATGTATGTATGCCTTGACCGAATAAGTGGTAATATAATTTTTTTTTTTTAGTTTTCTACTTTATATCTCATGAAATATGATTATGTGAAATAAACCATAATAAATATCGAGTATAATTTGTTGTTCTTTTGTAAATTAATAAGCAGCTTCTTAATCCGACATGATCATAAGATGATGTTAAAAAAAAAAAAAGGAGATTTATTTCATTTAGGATTTTGGAAGAAGAAACAAAACGAAAAAAAAGCAAAGAAAAGTGGTTTATTCTATTTTAAAATCCTAACGGTCGATCCAACCGTTCAATGTGATAACCATATGAATATGTACTTGCAAACTAAATTTTATATTTTTTCGAATTTTTTTACTTTTTTTTAGATAGGTAGAATTTTGATGGTCCAGAATTTTCAGAAAACACTGATTTTTCTACCTATCTAAAAAAATAGTAAAAAAATTCGAAAAATATAAAATTTAGTTTGCAAGTACATATTCATATGGTTATCACATTGAACGGTTGGATCAACCGTTAGGATTTTAAAAAGTACCATATTGAGCCGTAGTACACTAGCTATCCTTGCTATGCATAGCACCGTAGGCTCACTCTTATCCCTTTAGTGAGGAAATTTTTTGTTTTATTAATTTAGTGATTTCTGGTGGTAATTAATTGGAGAAATTTTTTAACAAACACCACTTGAGCAAGGTCCAGATGCAATTCTGGTGGTAATTGAATTGTTCACTGAGATCGATCATCTCCTTTCTCATTGTAAGTTGTGTAGCTCATCTGGATTTTCTGCCCTGATTTATTTATAATTGCTCTTCTTTTGGCGTTTCTCAGGACACAAACTGGAAACTTTTGTAGAAATTCCTATGATGTGATGGGTATTTGTAATAGGAGCTCATAGCCTTCTTCAATTAGTAGCAAGGATTTTTAATTTATGGGTAACGATCATTCCCCTTTTGATGATTTTCTGAGTTCAGAGAAAGAGAAGAGAAACTTGGAAATATGTTGTATTGTGTATATCGGATCTGTTACAGTGTCACTATTTATCAGAAAAATAAAGTTGCCTATTTCTAAAGTAACGGTTGCCTATGTAACGGTAATATCCTAAAAATAGAAATAAAGGTGGAGGTAATAGTAGCTACCTTAATTTCTAAAATAACCAATGATGTAAATCCCTAACGGGTCTGAGGTTATTGGATCCTAATCTTCATTATTTTTAACACTCCCCCTCAAGTTAGGCGTGTAGATGTTAATCAACCCTAACTTGGTTACATTTTCTTCAAACAATTTCGGTTCTAAGCCCTTCGTAAAAATATCCGCCAATTGATCTTCGCTTTTTACGTATGGTGTCTCAATTTCTTTGGATTGGATTTTTTCTCGGATAAAATGACAATCCACTTCAATGTGCTTAGTTCGCTCATGAAACACCGGATTAGATGCTATATGTCGAGCCGCTTGGTTATCACAAAACATTGGAATTGGATCTCGAATTTTAATCTCCATATCCTCAAGGAGTTGCTTTATCCATGTTAATTCACTTGTGGTTGATGCCATGGCACGATACTCCGCTTCGGCACTTGATCGTGCCACGACACTTTGCTTCTTACTCTTCCATGTGACTAGATTTCCGCCTACAAATGTGCAAAAACCGGTTGTCGATTTCCTATCGAAGCTCCCGGCCCAATCTGCATCGGAATAGCCACATAGAGTATTAGAATTATTATTTTTCATCCAAATTCCTTTTCCGGGGGTTTTCTTTAAATATCTTAATATTCTATTAATAGCCTCTAAGTGTGGGATTTTTGGAGAATGCATAAATTTGCTTATTTGGCTTACGGAAAATGCAATATCCGGACGTGTCACCGTAAGATAAATTAATTTTCCTACAATTCTTTGAAATTGACTTATGTCATCCAATAATTCACCATCTTCACTATTTAATTTATATTTTGTATCTATAGGGGTGGAAGCCGATTTACATGCTAACTTGCCGGTTTCTTTTAATAAATCTAAAATATATTTTCTTTGAGATAAGAAAAGTCCCTTTTTTGAATGTGCTACTTCAATTCCTAAAAAATATTTTAAATATCCAAGATCCTTAATTTTAAATTTTTCTTTTAATTGAAATTTGATTTTCTTTATCTCTTCTAAATTATTTCAGGTAATTATTATGTCATCCACATAGACTAATACTATGGTGATATCTCTACCGTTACCTTTGGTAAATAATGAATGGTCGGTATTGCTAATTTTGAAATTACAAGAAATTAAATAGGAGCTAAGTTTGCCATACCATGCCCGTGGAGATTGCTTTAATCCATAAATAGATTTGTTTAACCTACAAGCTAAATTAGAATCTTTTTCCAATTTATGGCCGGGTGGTAGTGTCATATACACCTCTTCTTCCAGTGTTCCTTGAAGAAAAGCATTTTTTACATCCATTTGATAAAGCTTCCAACCATTGTTTACCGCGATAGAAAATAAGATTCTAACGGTATTCATTTTTGCTACCGGAGCAAATGTCTCATGGTAATCGATACCGTATGTTTGGGTATAACCTTTGGCAACTAGTCTTGCCTTGTACCGTTCGATGGTACCATCACAATTGTATTTAATTTTATATACCCATTTGCATCCAACCGGTTTCTTATTTTTTGGTAATGGAACAATTACCCAAGTTTCATTTTTTTCTAGAGCTTTTAACTCTTCTTTCATGGCTTTACACCAATTTGGAGCATTTATGGCCTCATGATAATTGGTTGGCTCTAATTTCTTTTGGAGAGATGTAATAAATGCCTTATGACTTGAAGAGACATTTTTATAAGAAATAAGATTTTGAATAGGATACAATACCGAGTATGTTATGTAGTCTCTAAGCTTTGTAGATGGTTGGCTTATTCGTGATGATCTTCTAACAATTTGTTCTTCCTCTTCTTCACTTTCATGATTATCCTCATTTACTCTTATTTCTTCTATTTGATTGCTTGGCTCATCTTGATAGTTATCATTTGATACATTTTCTTGAACATTCATTTTGGGTAAACTCATAATGTTTCTACTATTATCATGAAGGTTAAGACTCTCATCTTTATTTTTAAAGTATGGTTCTTTTTCACAAAAAATAACATTTCTAGAAATATGTAATTTTTTATTTATAGGGTCATAACATTTGTATCCTTTTTTTGTAGAGAATACCCTAAAAATATTGTTTTGGTGGATGTGTGATCAAGTTTATCATTTCTTTTATATGTGTAAAACAAGTGCAACCAAATACTTTTAAATGATCAATATTAGGCTTACGTTGGCAAATGATTTCTAGTGGGCATTTATTTTCTAATTTAGTGCTAGGTAGTCTATTTATCAAGTATGTGGCACTAAGAATGGCATCCGACCAAAATTTTTTTGGAACATTTGATTGAAATAAAAGTGTTCTTGTTACTTCTAATAAATGTCTATTTTTTCTTTCCGATACACCATTTTGTTCGGGAGTATTTATACAAGTTGTTTGGTGAATTATTCCCTTTTTTGTAAATAAATTAGCAAAATTATTATTGACAAATTCCGTACCATTATCGGATCTAAATATTTTGATTTTGGCATTAAATTGATTTTCAACACGATTTATAAATTCTAGAAAACAATAATACACTTCATCCTTTGATTTTAGCAAATAAAGCCATGTGGTTCGTGAAAAATCATCAATAAATAACACAAAATATTTAAAACCATTGTAAGAAATAATTGGGGCCGGGCCCCATACATCGGAATGAATTAATTCAAAAAGTGCTTCGCTTTTACTAATTGATAAAGAAAAAGGAAGTCTTGTTTGCTTAGCAAGCTTACAAACATCACAATTAATCCAATTTTTTGAAGAAAAATTAAAAATCTTGTTCAAAGTTTGGTCGGAAGGGTGCCCAAGTCTCTTGTGCCAAAGTTCTTGATCTAATGACTCCTTTGTTGCACTAAAAATTAATTCTTGATTTTTTAGAACATAAAGCCCATTTTCTAAAAATCCTTCACCAATCGTCTTCCCGGTTTTCCGGTCCTGAAATTGGACATTCGTACGGGAAAAAATTGCATTACAATTTAGTTCATTTGTTAACCTTTTAATTGATATTAAATTTGTTGAAAAAGCTTTTAAATATAAAATATCCTTAATTTCTTTTGAAAATAGGTTAAGTGTACCACTACCATTAATTTGGACTTTCGTACCATTTGCTATTTGAACTTGTTGACCATTATTATTAATTCTTAAATTTGCTAGAAATATTTTATTTCCAAACATATGGTTAGTTGCACCACTATCTAAAATTATTTGATTAAATAAATTTGGTTTAAAGGAGTTTAAGGCCATACCATCCATGTTGTTTTTGGAATACCACACAGAAAACTGTTGAAACATGTGTTGCATTTGATCCTGGCCGAACCCACTACTTGAGCCAGCGCCACTGGAGGTGTCAGTTTTCGCCCGGACTGGAGAGTCGAAGGCACCACTTGAACCAGCGCCAATGGAGGCCTCCATTCTTGCCCGAACTGGAGAGAAGGCTTGCTGTGTATTAAACCCCTTCTCCTCTTCTCTCTTTGATCCAGCGGCATTTCTTTCTTCCCAACCTCTTCCGCCATTTCTCTGTGTATCTTCCCCGCCTTTCTTCTTTGGTCTGAGATGAGGGTGTTTGAACCAACACCTCTCGTGAGTGTGGCCGGTTTTCTTGCAGTGGGTACACCTCTCCCCCTCTGATTTCGGGTTAGGGTTTTGGAACCGGTTTTGGGGATTTTGGAAATTTTGGAATCGGTTTTGAAATGGGGCTCGGACCGCGAGTGCATGGTTGTCGTGTCCCTCGCCGTTGGCTTGTGGACCCGCCATAACACTCCGGCGTGACTCTTCTCTTTGAATCATGGCCGCCACCTCGTCATAGGAAGGCAGCGGTGCCGAGAGTAAGATCTGTGCTCTCACGGCCTCATAACTTTGGTCTAGGCATGCCAAGAGTTGAAAGGTTTCGTCTTGTTCTTCTCTTTTCTGAATTTCTGAAAGATCAAGTGTGGGTGGTCGGTAAATTCTGAGTTCATCCTTCATTTTTTGGAGTTGGCTCAGAACCTCTATGATTGGTTGATTTTGTTGTTTTATTTGATGGAGATCTTGTTGAAGTTGAAAGATATGAGCAAAATTGTTCTTATGCCCATATAGTTTTTCGGCTTTGTCCCACAATTCTTTGGCTGAATTTGTGCAGTAGAAAAGGTCGGCAACTGTCTGTTCCATGGAAGCCAGTAGCCAACTCATAATTAGGTGGTCATTTGCTTGCCATTCTGTTATGGCTTTGGTTTCAGCATCTGTGGCCTTGTCTGCCGCAGCTTGTTGTGGTTTCTTCTTATCTCCAGTGATATAGCCGAGCTTTGATCTTCCACTTAGACCGAATGTGATGGATCTGGCCCATGACAGATAGTTCTTGCCATTGAGCAGTACCCCTGTAAGTTTTTCGTTTTGTTGAGACATGAATTCTGAATTTTTGGTTGAATTCTGAATTTTGTTGGCTGTTGAGATTTTTTTTGGTTTTTGGGTGGATGTTGTGACAGCACTTGGGTGGCCTTTCAGGCACTTGGTTTTTTTGATTTGGATTCTAATTTTGCTCTGATACCATGATGATTTTCTGAGTTCAGAGAAAGAGAAGAGAAACTTGGAAATATGTTGTATTGTGTATATCGGATCTGTTACAGTGTCACTATTTATCAGAAAAATAAAGTTGCCTATTTCTAAAGTAACGGTTGCCTATGTAACGGTAATATCCTAAAAATAGAAATAAAGGTGGAGGTAATAGTAGCTCCCTTAATTTCTAAAATAACCAATGATGTAAATCCCTAACGGGTCTGAGGTTATTGGATCCTAATCTTCATTATTTTTAACACCTTTAAAATTCAGTAGTAACATACCAATTCGTAAAACTTGTAATACCATAAATATGAAGCACTTGCGGCTTTTGAGAAATTTACCCATCATTATTTCTTCATATACCATTTCAGAGAACAGGTAGTTTGGGTAAGACAATCTCTTTCCATGCCTCATAGTATTACACATTGGCTGGTGCTATGGACTTATATCTCTGTTTTTAAAATCCAAACAGTCGATCTGAACTGTTCAACATGATTTTCATATAAAAATGTACTCGTAGACCAAATTTTACATTTTTTAGAATTTTTTTACTATTTTTTGTAGATAGGTAGACCATCACTTAATTTGAAAATTTTGGACCATCCAAAAGCATTGGTGTTCTACATATTTAAAAAATATAGTAAAATTTTACAGCTCCCACCCCAAACAATCTTCAATTCCGAAGAAGATCAATTATTTTGGATTTTAGCAACTTCGGGGGACTATTCTGCAAAATCATTGGTTGCAAATTTTGGACCATCCAAAAGCATTGGTGTTCTACTTGAGAGGCTATGACTGTTTGAACTTTGAAAATAGAAATCTGAGTCCATAGCACGGGTCAAACCGTAATATGCATATTAGCCTCACTCATTTTTTTTTTTATAATAAATCGAACAAACATGTTAGCAAGAATATAAAATGTGAATATTCAGCTTTTTACAATATACTGGACGTGCATACAATTATCCTTTGCTCTAAGTTTACTCTCCTAGTATTTCATTCTGCATAACTAATAAACTTAAAAAAAAACAATACAATTTGAGAGGACAATTCAAAAGAAGTCCCTATTGACACTTAACATCTCCCTAGTCTTTTCTAGTCAATGCTAATAAATTTGGTAGTTAGTCTTATATGCCTATTTCATAGTTTGAAAAACCCAGAGCACTCAATACTTACCAAAATGAATCCTCACAAATCATTGTTAAACCCCTATGGAATGAGAAGTGTAGGCGTTTCTAGCTTATCCACTAGACTCTTCACAGTGAAGCAAACATGCCTATAAAAAGCATTTGCATTAATCTCTCTTTGCAACCGATCTAAATCAGATTGCATAACTGATTGCCCGAGTCGGTAACACTCATCAGAGACCTCTTCCCTCTTAGAAGCTACTTCCATCAATTCCTTCATCATCCCCTCTAATGCATTCTTATGCTGCTTTATTTCTTGCCCCACACCCCCATTTCTCTCAATTGTAATTGCGCTTTTCTTGTACAGTTCTGAAATCAGACGGTCTCTGTTAACTCTCCGTTCCATCACACGGTGCTGAATGTACGACTCCTCCTGCACCAATTTTTTCAACTTTTCTAATTCGGCTTCCCATTTAACTATTTTTTCATGCAGAGAAGAATCACAGGTGATTGCCCGGCACATGACAATTATTTCATGGATGTTGTTTGCCAGAGTGGTGCAGAATGTGGTCCAGTGTGATGTGTCGCCTCCAGAGGTTTGTATGGCGGTGGCGCCGATGTACTCTGAAAACTTCAAGAATGCATCTAAATTGTCTATGTTAAATTTGCTTAGTTCTTCCAAGATTCCCTTTATGATACCCCATATGATGTGTCTACATGGGCCAGCTTGGAGAAATTGTACCAAATTTGAGATCATTTCTTCTTGAATTAAACAGCCAGTTGTACCAGGAACAAGGTCTTGACATGGTGTAGCATCTGATTGAATCAAATTTGAGATCATTTCTTCTTGAATTAAACAGCCAGTTGGATCAGGAACAAGGTCTTGACATGATGTAGCATCTGATTGTTCTATTGAGAATTTGAGATGTATATCGATTTGTCAGAAAAATCGAGGTTTGTAGAGAAACAGTTGTAATTTTTTTTTCGAGGTGTCACTTTTCTGTTGTATTCAGTAGTTGGTACAACTTAGCAAGAACTTATTTGCATTATCCAAGAAAGAAATTAAGCACATTGTACTTACACCCATACTAATTTTGGTTCTGGCATTGTGATTCCTTTCCAAGAAGAATTATCGCACAAAAGTTAAAAATTTGTTAGAAAAGATTTACCTGATGACAACGATGAACTATCTCTAATCTCTCCTTCTTCCAATGATGATTCTTTATACATCTCCATGAATACGACTTCTCCGAGCTTTGTATTTTGTTGAGAACTCTTTTAGCCTTACTGGTAAAAGGGTGGTTCTTGAAATAAGAAAAAGGGGTAGTTTTTTGCTAAGGACAAATTTTCCTGTTACCTGTGCTTTGTGAATTGTGAATTCGTTTTTATCAAAAAGAATTGTGAATTCGTATTTCCTAAGGTACGAATATTAAAGCGGCATGCATCCCATCTGTGAATTTTGAGTTTTTTCTGGACCATCCAATCTGTTGTGGCACGAATATTAAAGCGGCATGCGTCCCATCTCGACGGTTCGGATCCAAACTCAAAATTTGAGTTACTTCAGGGGACCCAGACTCACTAAGGCTTGCTTGGTCACATGAATTCAAATCCGAAAAAATTGGCCAGGATGTGCCATCATTCAATCCAAACCGTCCGATTTACTACAATTCGGATTATATCAGACGCAATACTGTTATAACTCTTAAACCATGACGCTAGAAAATAACAAGATCAAATTTGAATTATATGAAATAAATTGGCTAATCCGTTCTCAGATGAAAAAAATAAAAAATATGAGCTCATAGGTGCTAATAACAGTATAACACGCATGCCCAAACTGAAAATTGAGCTCGTATGTAGTCATTGCTCTCATAAATATGGTTAATTTAATCAAGATGTAAAAATTTATGAGATTGGTAAGTAAAAATTTATGAGACTGGAGGGCTAGAATTGGCAAGAAATTGTCTTGGGATGCAATGCAATCATGAATATGTCACATTAAACAGACAATGCAAACACCGTGTTCACACCCACCGTTGGTGCATTGAATCCGTATCCTCTGAGATATCTCAAATTTTTGAGTGGATTGATCTGTACCGTTCATATAATTTAACGGACAAGATCGCACAATCCTTTCGCACTGCTTCCCAAAGAATCTGTATCCTGACGAGAGCAGCTTGGGTCCGATGCCCATCGGACCCAAAGTGAGTTTGATGGGCTCTCTGACCGTCCGATACTCTTTAAGATTCGTGCGCACATAATTAAAGCAGACGCGAAAGTTCTGGAGTGAACTTAAAGCATATCGGACGGTCAGAGAGCCCATCGAACCCACTTTGGGTCCGATGGGCATCGGACCCAAGCTGCTCTCATCCTGACCGGCTCTCTTTCTCTTCGCTTCACACCAAAAATCCCTTCTTCTCTTTCTCTTCGTGCTCTCCTCTGTCGAACACAGCACCTCAGTCTCTCCTCCCATTCTCGCAGTGACCTCCCTTGACGATCCCCTCCTTCACAAGTATGACAGCTTAAATTGTTGGTGACTTCACAGACATCCTTATAGCTTGTTAACTTGTGCTTGTGTGCAAGTTTTAGTCATTTTTTATGTTATTATGGTAAATTGCAAGTTTTGGTCAACTTGTGCTTGTTTGTGTTCTCTCAACTAAATTAAATAATGAAAACACTGATCCCACTGGAGCATTTCAGAAACAGGCCACAGGTATCCTTTTATTCTATAACACCATTGTTTAGTTCATTACTAATGGAAAGACGACAGATAATTATTTTGGAATTCAGAATTCTTTTAGTATTTAAATAAAGTCAGTTATTTTCTTCATGACAACATTAGCCTTTTTTTTTTTTTAAGTTTTCCCAGCTGATTTTGCTAACAAAATTGGAATCTAAAGCCATTTTTTTGTCACCCAATTTAGGGTTCAGAGTTTAGTTGATTTTGCTAAAAAAATCGGTCAAATTTCTTCTCATTTCTCCTGTGTTTTCGGTCAAATTTGGGTTGGATGTTTTAGTTTGAGTGTGCTAATATTAATGATTTATGGTTTCTTGATGCTATGATTCCTCTAAAAGACAGATTAATGATAGAATTAGTTAAGGTTCAGTACTATGAAGCATTTGGTTAGAGAGAAACAAATTATGTCTCCAAAATTACCCACTTCCCTCTTTGCAGGTTGTAGATGCCAAAATAATATCCTTGGTAACATTTTGGTGCACCACATTCTGTCATAATACTTTTCTAAAATTATCACAGCTTGTGCCTTTAGATATTAATTCTTTACAGTGCTATGACCTGACCCAATTAGAGGCAGAGGTAGAGGAGGCTTTGGCACAAACCCTCCTGACTCTCCTTAATTCTGACAATTATACTTGTATTTTGAGGTGTAGTTGCAGGTTTCTGAGTGTGATTGCTGTTTTCACTTGTTTTTGTATGTGTATGTCTTTTTGCTGGTACTGTAAGTCTGTGTTCAGCATATGCTGACACATGTAACTTTGTAATTAACTAGGTAAAAACTTTTTCTTATTTAATGAAATTGTCAGGGGCTCTGGATTGGATGGTGGTTTTGGTTTTCCTATTTAATTAAAGAAGGATTTCCCGAATACTTATTGAAGCAGGAAGGATGTGTACCAGTTACTTTTGTGCGGTTCCTTTTTTCTATGGCTTACATTCAACTATTATGAAAACTAATTTGGTTGCTATTGAGTATTATAATATATTTGATAATGATATAATAATTTAATTTTATCTTTGCTAAATATATAAATTTTTAGAAAAAATAATACTAGTTTCATCTATATTCTATACCAAGATTTATTTTAGTTAATTATGTCGAGTCATGAATTGTTCCAATAAAAAAAATAAGAAAAGATTGGATGCATGAGATCGCAAATGTGACATGTAAGTTTCTTGTATTTTACTCTTTATAATTTTTCATTATTATTGATTTTAAATTATTTTCCGTGCATGTCCATTGAGCATAACAACAATTGAAATTTTTTAAACGCATTTCCAATAATATATGTAATAGTACAATAACATTTACTTTTGTCGTTTTTATTTGTGCAATGACCTTAAAATTAAATGTACAATGATATTTAATTAGTTAGTAATTTATAATGTTGGAGTTCACTCGAAAAAAAATGACACGAATATATTTATTCATTTGCAAAATTTGATCCATATTTTGGTATTTGTAAGCTACATGGTATTGTAAAATGACATGTCTGTGCTTATATATTATGTTTTACACATTTCTATATTTTAATTATGCCTAATAATTTTTTACTTTACAAGCTTTAGTTAGTTTTCTTGAGCTATAAATGCATGATACAGTGGTCCGCTAGAGAGGGTCATTTTTCATGGTTAATTGATTTTACAAATACTATATATATGTGCGGTGGTCTTTACTATCTCTATGTAATGAACTCGAAATATTTGTTGTTGATTTTCACAGCCTATATCAACGAATATTGGAATATGTTGCTTCATTGTTAAAAACAGTGTTTTTTTGGTGTGAATAAAAAAACACAGAATCATTATAGAATTAATAACAATTGTGCTAGATATTGCATTGATAGTATGAAGATAGCAGAAATTACAAGTTCAAGGCTGTTCAATTTGAGATCTACATCCCTTCACACACTTTGATTGTAGTATTAATTATTTATGGGAATTTTCTTTGTTCTTTTACAGATTTGAGAAAGATCCTAATATTTTTTAGTGAAATTACAAGTTCTTTTACATAAAAAAATTCAGCATTTAATTAATAAAAAAAAGTGCGTGCAATAAAACTTGTGCAACAAACTTTCTATTTTGTATATAAATGCATTTAATTATTTCCTTTCATGTACACATGAAAGTATTAATGAATCTAGATATATATATATATATATATATATATATATATAGAATTAAGAAGATATGAGATTATTAGAGGTTTAAAGAATAAGGGTAAATTCGGTATTGAAGTGTAAAAAATTCTCTCAGCTCTCAAAATTAGAATACATGCACTCAATATAGTACTCTCCTTTTTTTATTTGCATACGCAACTTCAGTTGGAACTGGTACTTAGTTGTATAAATACTTAATTATTTGTCTTCAATAATAATTTAGTTGCTTTTAAAAATAATTTAGTTGCTTTAAAAAATATTGTTCTGGTAAGTCCTTAACTGCTTTCATTTAATATTTTTGATATTATTTAACACTTATATATTTATAATTCTCAATACGTGACTAGTTCACCACTATTTACTCTTAAGGCCGGTGGGCTTTCTCGATCATCATAAAAAAAAAAAGAGAGATAAATTTGGAAAATTCAAAAATAGAGAAAGAAAGTCTTTCTATATAATATAATATTAGTTTTAGACCTTCCAGGGCCCAATACCCTCCCCTCTAAATAGAGCCTTAAAATTTGGAAATCTAAATCTGACTTCTAAAATTGATTCGTCAAAAACAGTGTTGTAAAAAACATCCGTTTAGACCGATTAATCGGCCAATTAGTTTGTTAGCGGTGAACAAACCGTCAAGAAATTTCCCGATTAATCGGCCGATTTTTTTCAATTATTCCCAATTAATCGCTTGGCAGTAACCTGTCTGTCCGACAAGCGTATGTTATTTACAACACTAGCCAAAAATAGAATTTACTTATATAAGAAAAGAGAGGAGAGCTAGATCATTAAGAAAGTCTTAGAAGACCTATTCATGTCAATCTAAATTCCGAACTTACGATCTTCTATACAAAGGAAATGGTCTTTGCAAAATGCAAGATGAACGCTGAAGATTGAACTCCCTTTATGACTCATTTTGTAAATAAAGTCAAGTATCTTCTAATGTTGTAAATAATGCATGCATGTCAATCTAAAATGTTAGAAAATTTGTTGTTGACAAAAGGAATGGCATTGCATTCATAATTTACAATCTCTTTTGCATGAAGCCCATTGCACAGTTTTATTTTATTCTTATAAAAGAAATCACTCTTAGTTTGTATGAAGCCCATTGCACAGTTCTATTTTATTCTTTTAAAAATATCGGCTTTAGGTTAAATAAGTTAAAAATATATAAATATCATTGGATCACACAGCTCTCATGACTATTATAATTTCCAGCTTGGAAAAGAATGGATTTCTCATATTAATAAATAAATAATAGCCATACTATGGCAATTAAAACATACAACAACATCTAGCATCTAAACCAAACCCCATTTTGCTCAACAATCTGAGTCTCCACCACTGTCAAATCAATCTCTAAACACCTAAAACTAACCCGAAAAGGCAGCTCAAGACGGAGGGAAGAATCTGTTAAGGTTAAATGGGAGAGTGTAGAACTCTTCATTCCTGCTATCTCCTTTAAATGTGCGAAACCGGACCCACCATGGCATCCCTCGGTCTCTCGCTGCATCCTTCACATCGAGGGTGTTGTCTAGGAATACAGCTACAATCAGTGCCACTGTCGGTGGGGATGAGAATATTGTATTGATGTAGTCATTGAACTGCATTGCATAAACAAATTGGTAAGCTTTCTATTTTTTTTATAAATGCCATGTTATATATAGTATTTTAAAGATCCAATACGAACCCAGCCGGCTCTTGTGTTTGCGGGGGCATGCTGAGCACTTAATGTAAAGCTGAAGAAATACTCAGGAATTGATAACCCGAGAAAGATTGACACCCCCGTTATGAAGAGGTTGCGCATCGAATTCATGTTAGTGAATTGCAAGAATGACAGCCCCACCGCAGCTGCAAAAGAAAATAATAAATAAATAAATAATGCAAAATAAAAACCAATGACAATTATATGCAAGGTCGTGAGACATACCAACTATACCGAAGAGGACACAATATACAGCAGCAAAAATAGTGAATGGAATAGATGCAAACAGTGCTCCAAATTTCCCTTCAAAAATGCATACGTACCATCAGTAACCTGCTAAGAAAGATATATTTTTGAAGTTACAATTAATCAAGAAAAATCACCTAATATGGAGAAAAAGATCATGAAGCCTGCTGAAATCTGTATGACTCTCCTGCTGCCAATTCTAGTCGAGCCTAGAAGCCCAACATTCTCCCTATTTTTACAGAATATATTTAATTTTAAGTAGTGTCCAGCATTATAAACCATGTCAAATTTAATCTCAACAGGACGAGAGAAGAGCAACCTACACTGAGACAGTAGAACCAGTTACTGTGCCAAACAACCCATCAAGAAGAATTCCTATTCCCTAATTTATCAAAGAGAAATTTTTTATTATTCGGTCGAAACTATTGATATGAATTGAAAAGGATTAAAATATTCAGTTGAGAAAAGGTGAGTTTATTACCTGCCATCCAATACCTCTACTAAGGACATGAGCTGGAGGCGGTGTTGCACTAGCTAGCCGTGCCGCTGCTTTGTAAGCCCCAGTAGACTATCAAAATGAAAGCTATATTATATAAGTTACACTCCGAAAATTATAGCAAGGTACAGAAATGGATTATTTGTTTTGGTTTTTTTACCTCAACTAAGGAGACAAAGACAGCAAGGTACAGAAACAAAAGGACATTATTTGTTTTGTTTTTTTACCTCAATTAAGGAGACAAAGACAGCAGCCATCATGCCAAAAGATTGACCCGCATCAAATGTCGGGGCTCCCCATTGCAACGGATAAGGAATCCTTATCCTGATTTTTCATAGAAAATTATTAGCAAACCAGTCAAATTATATTATATTAGTATGATTTCTACAAAACTGTGCAGTTGCTAAAACTAAAGCTTAGTGACGCTTGTGTGTCAATTGAGGGTTGCCTGGCACAATAAATAAGGCAACCCTCAATTGAGATCGGGGGGCTAATAGTATAATTTTTTTTATAAAAATTAAAGTTTTTAAAGGACAAAACAGAAAATTTTCAATTTATTATAAACTAACCATGGGGCAGAGGAGATGAGATTGGCCCGATCAGTTCGACAGTTGAACTGGGTTGCTTCTGTACTATGTTTAAAAGCACCACTTGCAGTGAGAATATGCGCATAGGTCCAGACAAGGGCAATGGAGATGAGAAGGGAGAACCTCTCCAGTATGGGCACGTGTTTTAGGAGTATATGCTTCAGATACTAAGGAAGAACAATAAATTTGCATCAGATATATTAATTTTAACAGATAATTTTCATGAATACATCTGAAGTTTGGATAGGAGAAATCAACCTGAGATAAAGCGACATACAAGACAAGCATTGGTAGTCCAAGCTCCACACATCGTCCTACCTTAATATTAGATAAAACATGATACATAAACTGATTAAAAATATAATAAATTTGAGGTTATGATTCTTTTAATAAAGATAAATAACATAAAGGAAATTGTAGATTTAAGTTTCCTCATATATTAGCATCACATAAAAGTTGCTTGAGTGTTGGAGTGTGTTAGAGTGGTGATGTTTCTTAGGGTCATGAATCTTGCATGATTTCTGAATAGGTCATTTGCTTCCAACTACCTTTGAAAGTACTTCAACTACTACTAGTTGCAGTCATGCAAAACCAATGAACAGTGACATTTTTACAGAAATAACTTTACAACTTTTATACAAGTATAGAAGCATTTAGAGCTTAATTTCTCAACAAAAAGAACTTACCACAGGGAAACCTCGGTTAAAGAGCCCGAAACCAACCAATGAAACCACTGGTACCATTCCAAGGGGGCTGAAAAATCTGTAGACACGAATGAATTAGAATTTGTTAAAGAGTAATTGAGCACAAATGATAATTAACTATTGTTTAAGAAAGACCTATACGCACAATATTCCTAGTTCTGAAAGGAAGCTTTTATCTTTTGAAGAAATTGAGTAAAAATTTGCTTCTTGGATTATTATTAGATGAGAAGGGGCTTTATAATATGTCAATAATGTAAACTTAACATGCATTCTGCTTAACATTATAATAAAAGTCACTCTTTAAAGATAAGGAGAAGTTTTCCTATATGTACTCATTTTGCCATTTTTAGTCTAACTATAAGTAGTCAAAACCCAATAATACAACACTGAGACAAAAACAAAATAAGGAGCTTAACTTATCACCTAATGATTAGTTAAATGGTGGTCCAGGTATTACAACTAAAGCCAAAAAATTGATGGATAAAAAGGCTGAATATATAGTACCGAGAACATATGCCCCACAATTGGCTGTAGCCAAGAATGATTTGAATGCTAGAAGAGACTATAAGGGCCCCTTGTATGGCCCTCATTGTTTGAAGGAATCTCTGTAAGAAGAAAAAGAACAAAATTTAAGTACCATATATGGGACAATTAGTAAGCAAAACCAGAGTTAAAGCCAGGATTCTAATTTTGGTTGTTTACCCAAAATGTTAACCCTGGTTAAAAGACAAACTGATGAACTGTGCTAAATATTCGGAAAAGGACAACTATTGCCAGCTGAGAGACAATTTCCCCAAACAGCCTCATTTAAGCATTTATTTTTTGTATTTAATTTCCAGACAAAATGTTGAAGGAATGTGAAAAAAATAAATTGGGGTGACAGATAAAATAGCAACAATATAAAGAAGGAAAAATAACCCCCGATAAATAGTGCTGTAAAAGACCGACCCCAAACAATGTACATTTCCGTATAAATTCCAGAAGCAACAAAACAAGAAGAATCCAAAACCAAAATGTTTGTTTGTTGAAATTAAGTGGAATTCAAGGAAGACCCACAATAAAACAAGAAGAATCCAAAACCAAAACGTTTAGTTTGTTAATAAAACAAGGAAGCCCCACAATTAGGGAATGATGCTGATTTGTGAAAACCTCCATTAACAAAAAATGGAAATGAGAGCAAACCTGATGACCATCAACAATTTGGGTGAGGGATGAGTTGTAAATTATGGAGACAATAGGGACCATAAATGCAAAAGAACCACCAATCACCGTAGGAAGCCTGGTTCCAAATAGAGTTTGCACAAGTGTGTTTATTCCAGTAATAAACAGCAATGTCTGAATCACTCTCACCTTGTCATCCTATATTCAATTCAGGCTTGCTATTAGTATAACTTATAGCTATTACAGAGACAGAGTCAAGCAAGGCTTGTTTCAAGGTTGATGATCTGATGTAGTTACTGTATGCCCAATTTTTTTTTTATAATTTGGACTAATATTGATTATATAATTGCATTATTGAAAATAATGAAAATTAAACTAGATTTCTTACTGACATCTATATTTTTACTGAAAAAAAGAATGTAAATTACAACAAAAAAACATTTTTATTCCAAATTGCCTGTATTTAATCTTAACCCAACTAAAGCTAGATTATCACAGGAATACTGAAAAAAAATGAAATAATCTACTTACATCAGTTCCACCCATGCGAGGTACGAGCAAGCTGGGAATTATAACTGCAGTTCCAAGAGACAATATATAGTGCTGAAATCCCAGAGCAATCGCTTCTCCTAAATCAACAAAAAAAAAAATCAGAATAACACAAGAGTAGCTCAAATTACAGCTCTTCAAATTGAAATTATCCAGCAAAAGAGGAACAATCTGACATACCCCACGACGGATTGGAATCGATGCAATATTCAAATCCTTGGAGCTGATCCATCGGTGGATGGTGGCCTATCTCCTCCGGTTTTGCGTCAGCCATTTTTAGATCAAAACTCCGAGATTACACAAACAAATGTCTGAAAACGAGATTGGCGAGAAAAAGAATAATCCAAAAAGAAAGAATAATTGATGGCGAGAAAAAGAAAAGATGGGGAGAATAATTTTGTAGAAAAGGTGTGGGGGATAAGGAAAAGAAGATCAAAAGGCGCCGAGAGAGAGAGGAGAGAATGCACTTGCAACCCAGTAACCCACACTGCATCTCTTTTATGCTAGAGGCGCTTTTTCTCTCGAAGTTCACACTTCCTCTCTCCTGTGTTTTCTTCAAATACTCTACAATCATATGATACAATTCTTCAATAGAATCATTGGGTCAAGTTTTTAACAGAGTAGGTTTAGCTTCATGTAGCACACGGACTATATAATCAATACAGTACGGTATATGTCTTGTGCACTGCATGAAGCCAAATTTACTCTGTTAAAATATTAACCCGAATCATTATATTGCCACAGAACATATCTGGGAAGTGGGGAAATATTACAGGAGGATGATTCTAGGGATGATTCTAGGAATTATTGTAGAGAGGATTGGACCTAGTCAGCGTATCAGAATCTGGAAATTGGTCCGTTGGTTTTTTAGATGACGAAAATGCCCCTCGTGACCCGGGCTCACAGTGCGTGTATAAAATAGCTGCAGTAAGAGGAAAATGTTACCGTTAGGAGTTGTCGTTTCTGACTGGACTCGGGTTCAGTGACTGAAGGCAGCTTTGGAGAGTGGGTACGATGCATTAATGCCCCGGATTAATGTCTAGCGGTCTCCCATTTTGGACCGAGTTTAACCAAAAAAAATAGAGGCACTTTTGCAGAGTAACACTTGATATTTATATATTTCCATTTGTCAATATTTCCCGGAAGCAGGAGCTGATGGTTTCACAGTTCTAATGATAATATAATGGCTTAGTAACCTGAAAGTTTCTCAAATTGGAAAACAGTATGGGCCCCACCTAGTTATTTTTTAATTAAGTAGAAGAATTAATTATAATTTGTCTCTATTAGTTAAGTTATGATTTATCATTTTTCAGGTCTCTCATAACATTTGAGACATGGCCTTCCAATTTTTGTCGAGGTCTAACTTATAAATTTTGCATGGAAATTTATAGTTAATACCAAAATATTTCTGTTGAGATCTAAATTTCAAAATATTCTCAAAGAAATTAATGCTAATCTTTATTGTTGGTGTGAACGAGTTAATGTCACTAACTACTTAAAAAAATAATAGATTCAAATAAAAGATAGCGTAATTTCAAATAAGTTTCTTGAATAAAAACTTTGCAAAATTAAGCATTAATTGTGAGATTTAATAAAATTTAAACATTTTTTTAGGAATGAGACTTTTTAATTTGCCTCAAAACAGTCATCTATAATATAATGACAACCTAAATTAGCAAATATAAAATCCCACAAATTAAATTCAATGAAAACATAAGTTGATTATTTGAATGACGTTATGAACACAAAATTATTGATTTATCTCTATCGTTTATAAATTATTTGCTTATCTCTGAATGAGTTCAACGCCTAATTTTTATTTAATTTCTCAATTAGATAAAATTATATGTTACTACATTTCATCTAATCAGTTGAGATTTAATTAGCTTGATTATATGCATATATAGAAATGAATTTTCTTATAACTAAGGGAACTAATTTATAGATATCTTCATTGTTACTATCTTTACAACTCATCCTAAAAAAATAATGATTCAGTTTAATGACTGGCATAAGGGTTCAATTTTAATTTTTCAATTTATAAAGGTGCTTAATCTATTTTTCTCTTACTACTATTTGTCCTTGTACACAGTATATTTTGTAACATTCTTCTTTCTCATTCTCTTCCATTTTATAGTAAAAAAAATGTCGTAAACAAAAAAATAAACAAAAAATGTCGTAAATTTTCCTAAATAAACAAAAAAATGTCGTAAATTTAGAATTGTGAGATCTAGAATTTGAATTCATTAAACTATGGATATAACAGTGTTATAAAAATATAATATTCTGTTGGCAAGCAATTAATCTCTATATATATAGCCGATTAATTGGATTTTTACTAACAATTGAACGTTCATGATTTAATATAAACCCATATTTATAAATAAAAAAACACATAATATTTTTACATACTTGAGAATAAAATATGTAATTTTTATTGAAGAAAGGACAAAATAAAAATTTAAGGATCTGAATTAATAATTATTTAGCCATCCTAAAAGAAGAATATGCACATATTTAACATTTTTTAATTATTTTTAATTAGATTAGAGAGGACAAAAAAAAAATACAAAAATTGGTGCTTCCCAAAGTTTACAATGGTGAAGTACTAGTAAAAAAAAAAAATCAACCACATCAAAGAAATATAGAAAATTTTCTATATCCAATTAACAATCAAATTACACCTGATAAAGAAATAAATCATGCTTTCAACAAAGATTATTAAGTTGACATATTTATAAAACTTAAAACTTTTTTTTTTCCAATTAGAGAGACAAAAAATAACATAATAATTGTTATTCACAACTTGCTTTAATGAAGCAGTTTGCATTTTAAAAAAGAAACAAAAAAGAAAAATCACGATTGGCTTTTCCAATTAGAACTTTTATATAATTTTAAAAATCTTCTCTTCATAATAGAATGCAGAAAACAACATTAAATGAGTTAACCCTCATATGTACTTGCATCAATATTTGAAATATATACCGCTTGATGTGTAGGATACCGGAAGCAAAACAGAGCATTCAAAAATACTGGCCCAACCTGGTGCAAATCAAAACTAGAAACCACATAATAATCGTGATGTGTAATGTGTAAGATCAAATTTTATATTTTTCTCTAATTTTTAACTATTTACTGTGTATTTTATAAAACTGTTGTTTTCAGATAATTTTGGACAACTGAAAAACAACAGTTTTGTAAAGTATTTAATAAATAGTAAAAATAAAATAAAAAAAATGTAAAATTTGGTCTCCAAGCACATTTTAATATAAATATGACATTTAATGGTTTGAATTGACCGTTGGGACTTTGAAAATTGAAAAACCAATTGATTGCACCACGGCTCCGGAACAAAAGTGTGTGTGTGTATTTATATATATAGAGGTTGGCTAATAACAAAATGTTTGTTCCTAGACCGTGGAACAAACACTTCGCTGTTTACATTTTCAAAGTCCAAATGGTCGATCCAAACCGTTCAACATTCAATCTATAATGAAATGTGCTTGAAAACTAAATTTTACATTTTTTTGAAATTTTTTTACTATTTATTAAGCCAGTTTTAAGACCGCTATTTTCAATGATCTAGAAAATTTTCACTCTTTATTAAAATCAGCGATTTTAAAACTGCCTTAATAAATAGTAAAAAAGTTCAAAATATTGTAAAATTTGGTCTCCAAACACATTTTAATATAGAGATCACATTTAACAGTTTGGATCTATTGGATTGTGCAATAATCTACTTATTTGTTTGACTAGATTTGCAAGATATATATTTGTTAAATTTTACAGTTTCTTGTCTTGAGATATGATGCAGGTTCATGAAGATATAAATTTCAATAAATATCAAGGATGCATGCACAAATGCTACACATATCAAGGATGTGCTACAATGAACCAAAGAATGGACTAAGAAGACTTAGTTCAAGATTGATATTAATTACAAATCTGTGAAATTGGTAAAATATGCTTGAGATTGAGGTAATTTACATAAATCGTTACAACAATTATCATAGCGTTACAACGGAATAATTCATATGCTGAAATTCATAGTGTAATCAATTTATTTCGTTACAACGGTCAATTAAACGTTGCAACAGAATAAATCAATTTCGAACCCCAAAACTTCCAGAGAGTTCTGTTGTAGCAACCGTTGTAATGCTTGACAAGCGTTAGGGTTTCCAGCATAGCCAACCTATTAATTGGGGCAAACCGTTGCAGCGGTTGATGCCAGTTACCAAGTTTTGTTTCTCTCTCTATAAATAGAAGCAAAATCTAGGTTTGAGGTAACAATCTAGCTGTCCCCAATTGCAATATTTCGTATTTTTTTCAGATCTAGAATTTTCTATTGTTGTTTGTGTACAAAACTTCAATATTTATACAATAATCTCAAGCATACTCCACTAAACTCAATATTGTGTAAGAATTATAGTGATTTGTGTGAGATCTATTGTTTGTTTCAAACACTTGAGCCTTTAGTGCTCGTGAGCCAATTCCGTGGACGGGCCTTTAGTGTGACTTTCCGGAGTTTGTAAGGGCTCACCGGTTCCACCTTGTACTCCTTTCTCATTGGGTAAAGAAAGGCGCGCCATCAAAAATGTCGCGAAGCCCTGAAGATGTAGGCGTTAGTGCCGAACTTCGTAAACAACTCTCGTGTCTCTTAACTCTTCTATTTACTTTACGTACACTTGCTTAGTTTAAAGTTTATTCTTATTTTCGCCAAGAATAACTCAAGCACACGTTAGTTAAATTCATTAGTGGTGAATATTAATTTACTTACGTATTAAAATTTAAAAGGTCTCATATTCACCCCTCTAGGTGCCGTTAAGGACCAACAAGTATCAGAGCAGGCAATTCAAATTAAGGTACACTTAGTTTGAACCCTTTATATTATAGATCAAGAAATGACACCAATGGTCCCAGGGTATGTCAAGGAACCACCAATGCTAACTAGTTCAACCAAAAGCTTTAGTCATTCATCAAAAAAAAAAAAAAACTTTAGTCATTGGAAAATGCAAATGATTAATTATTTGACTGTAATTGACGTATGGGACATTGTTCTAAATGGTTGGTTTTCCGATTTTCATTGCAATTCACTATAGCTTTTGAAGTCAAAACCAATGTGCTTGGAGATCAAATTTTATATTTTTTTGAGATTTTTTTACTATTATTAAGATATGTATAAAATTGTTGTTTTGGATGGTCGAGAATTATCTGAAAACAATAATTTTGTATCTATCTAAAAAATTAGTAAAAAAAAATTCAAAAAATATAAAATTTGGTCTCCAAGCACATTTTAGTATGGAGATCATGTTGAGCGGTTCAGACCAACTTTTCGAACTTTAAAATCTTAAAACTAACTCGTTATAACTGTCACACCCCAAACCAGGATTTCCGGATTAGGACATGATCAATCCCCGCCTCGTGTCTAATGATCAACAACACGCAAGGCTAAACAACATCAAAAATCAAACAAACAGCGGAAGCAACATAATACAAACAAGCAATAGTCATAAATATCAAATAAACATACATATATACACATCCATACAATCCACCTCGGGATAAAATAAACATAACTAGTCAAAAGGGATACATGATCTATCGAGTCCAATATATATAACAAAACCTTGGACTCGCAAAATCCTAAACGACAGCCCCTAACCTACATCAAGTGATGTGACCGTCGGGGACAGCTCCTGACGCCTCCTGCTGCGGATCGTCAGACTCTGTACCTGCCCACATCCATAAAAATGAGGGGATGAGCGAATGATCGCCCAGTATGTGACCCAGTATTATCCCTTCAGGGATCCTCTTAAGTCAAAGCACATTTTAATTTGAAATCTACGTAAGGTTGATAATTCACTTTTAGTGCATATGTTACGAAAATTAAACCTATCATAGTACTACAAAAGAAAAATATACATATAATAGATGACATGATGTGATTATCCTATTATGCCAAAATGATGAAATTTCCCAAAATAAAATATGAGGATCAATATTATACTCAACCGAAGTCCAGTACAATAGGTACTGTGAGTACAAATTGATATAATAATAGTACGGATAATTTTATCACCCCGTGCCGTGCCAAGTTCAATCAAATAGAATTTGTATCTCAAAAGTGACATAACACAAGGACTGCGATCAGCGGGGCAAAGATACCCGATGCCTAATGACATCGAGCTTTGCCCACAACAGAAGGGCACGATAGCCGATGGTTATATCGAAATTCGTGTAACATCCAAGGACTGCGATCAGCGGAGCAAAGGTACCCGATGCCTAAGGACATCGAGCTTTGCCCACAACAGAAGGGCACGCTAGCCGATGGTTACACTTAATTCCATGTGTTTTCCTTCTCTAAGACGATTCATCACCAAACATATAAAATAGGAGAAAACTACAAGCAAGACGTAAGAATAAGTTAATTCATCTCCTCATGAGCAGAGACGAAACTCCACCATCCGGCCAGATCAATGGGACATCATAACAACAAAAATAAAATCTGCCACCGCATCCTCGGCAGCCGTTCTAGGCAAGTAGCTCCTAATGTAGGGGGATAGCTCCCGAATCGTCTCCGGACTCGTGATCGGTCCGCACAAAATGTAAAATGATCGAAAATGATATACTACCAAGCTCATGCATATAATAATAATAATCCTAGTAAGACCTCTAAGGGATCAAGTGATCCCTCAGCCCAATGACCCACGAACCGCCTCGCATCCCATACTACGAGAACGGAAAGCGATCATTCGGTCTTCTATCTCACGCTCACCAATGCACATGCTTAACTACAATAATATGTTGTCCTCTACGAGAAGAGGACAACTAGTATCCTAATATACTATTAATTAAATTACACTACTCCTAAGAAAGCATTAAATTTTCAATTTAGAAGGGGTTGTGCAATTCCTAAATTACAGTTTAGAAAGGATTAAACATGCTCTAATGCAACTACAAAATTTAAGTGCGAATGTCAGGTCAAGTGGTCGACTGGTTAGAGTACGCCACGAAAGAATAAAACAGATATCCCACACCTGATAACTGTAGGGGTAGAACGTGCTAATAATCTCCGGGATCTACGTAATCCTCGCCTGCTCCTGCACCAGCGTCAGCGGGATCAAACCACGGATCGAACTCGGTGTAGGTCGGATGACCTGTAATTTAGTCGTAACTTAATTAGAGTCTATACTAAGTATTCGTAACCCTTATTACCCCGTTTGCTTAATTTCACTAAGTGTTCGAATCTGCTCAACCGGTTCGATCGATTTTATTCGATTCCGATTGAGCGTACCATTAGGTCAAGGTTGGTTTAATTTAATTTAATGTAATTTTAAATGTTCATAACTTTTAACTTAAGGCTATTACATATTTTTACAATAAAAATCAGTAATGTATAACCTACGTAATTTAAATTGCTATTATAAATTTTCTATTTAATCACTTGTAAAATAACGTATTTTCCTAATTAATTAAACTACAAGTAATTTTAGATCTTAAGTACGAAATTTGTAAGTGTTAATTATTTAGTTAGAATAATTCTAAAGTTTTACGAATTTACTCTAATAATTTGTACAAGTCAATAACTTATAAATATAAAATAATATGTGATTATCTACTTATTTAATTTAATCTAATATGTGCTTAACATTTAAAAATCCTAACTACTCAACTTTTAATTAATTAAAATCCTAATTAATCTACATGTGTTGAAATATTTTTATTGGGTGTGTTTCGGGATCATACAGGTGTCCATATAGGGTTGTATAGTATCTGTTCAAATTATGTTATGAACTCTCACTGAGGCATCAAGACCCGGACGGTATAATCATTTCCCGAATTAAATTTAAGTTTACATAAGCATCCGGTTTTATTCGGTTACATTATTAAAACCTAAATTTTAAAAGCCGTCATTTTATTCCGTCAATCCGAGGCAACAATTATTTCTTTTTATTTAAAAATCTGCTAAGCCCAATAGATAAAGGCCCAAGCCTCTTTGAATTTATTAATAAATTCATATTAAGGCCCAACAGAAAATTAAAAAGCCCAAATCCATTTTTTTAATCACAACAGCCACGGCTCAACAGTAACAAAGGCCCAAAGCCTTATTTCAATTAAATCAAAGGCCCATTACTCAATTAATTCTTTTAGGACCGGCCCCTTATTCAATTCCAAAATTCACCATTTCTTCTAAGTATCGCAGGTTCAACAGAGAGCAACACAGAAGCAAAAACAAGGTCACTGGTACCCATTACCAGTAAGGGTCACTGTGCTGTACCAACTAGTACAGCAACACAATCAATAAGCACAATACAGTACCGAACCAGCACAGAACAGAACCGCAAAAGTACACAGCCAAATCGGTCACAAGGCAAGGCAAACACCCAAGCAAAACCAAGGCAACAGCAATGGGGGTAGTACCAGTAACACACATGCACCCGAGACAAGACAAAACCACATAGGCACGAAGGCCGCAAATCACAGAAAAGGCTCAAGGCCGCAGGTCAAGCAAGAAGGCACAGAGGCCACAGATCAACAAAGGCTCACAGCCAGCAATAGCAAAACAAACCCGAAGGCCACAGGTCAAGCGAAATGGCACGAAGGCCACAGATCTAGGCATCAGCCGCAAGCCACAAGGCAAAAACCAAAATAATGAGTTTAGGGTTACCCGGGAAGAGCAGATCGCAAGAACCGAAAGCACCAAGCAAGCACCGAAGGCAACAGAATCACAACCGAGAAGCACTCAAAACCCTAGGGTTCGTAAATCGCAAGCAACACGGCAACAGAAACGAGAGAGAGGGATATGGTTCTCGGCTTGTGAGTGAAGGAAAAAGAGAGAGAGTGTTATAGAGAGAATGAGAGAGCGGAGAGGAGAAAAGGGTGAGATTTTAACAGAGGCCGAGAGATAGAGGGAGTCGAGTCGCCAGCTAGAGGGCGCAGCCTCTGTCGCCAGTCAGAAGAGAAAAACAAAATGAGGCATGAGCTGTCTCGGAGAGAAGGAAGGATCCGAAGAAATGAAAAAAATCAATTTTGTTTGAGGCTCCGCTTTGAGATTCGTGCAGGACAGTATTGAACGGTTCAGACTATTCTTCCATAAAACAAGAGTTCATTCATTAGTTATTAAATTTATAATGGTTATTAAAATATTTGTATTTCTTCCTTAAAATTTATATTTGTACAAATGAATTCTACAATTTATAAAATTCATTAATTTGTTAAATAATTAATTTAGCTAAGTTAATTTATTCATTTAATTTATTACCCTTTATTTTCCTTAATTTAGTCAATTAAAATTTTAATTGGTTGCTCATTTTAATTATCGACTAATTAACTACATTTGAATTTACGGGTTATAACAATAACTTAGGCTGAAATTATAACGTTATGATATTAGCCGAACTATATATATATATGAGTGAGGCTACGGTACTATGCATAGCACGGTTTGGTCCGTGCTATGGCTCATATTTGAGTTTTCAAAATCCTAACAGTCGATCTGAACCGTTCAACATGATTATAAAATGAATATGAACTTGCAAACCAAATTTTACATTTTTTCGAATTTTTTTACTATTCTTTTAGATAGGTAGAAAATCACTTGATCTGAAATTCTGGACCATCCAAAAACAGTGATTTTCTACCTATCTAAAAGAATAGTAAAAAAAATCAAAAAAATGTAAAATTTGGTTTGCAAGTACATATTCATTTTATAATCATTTGAACGGTTTAGATCGACCGTTAGGATTTTGAAAACTCAAATATTGAGCCGTAGTACGGACCAATCCGTGCTATGCATAGTACCGTAGCCTCACTCTATATATATATAGATATATATAGAGTGGCTAATATTAAAACGTTTGTTCCTAGCCCTCCGGTGCTACCAAGTGGTTTCTGATTTCCAAAGTTTAAATAGTCGATCCAAACCGTTAGATGTTCAATCTATATTAAAATGTGCTTGGAGACCAAATTTTATATTTTTTGGAATTTTTTTACTATTTATTAAAATAGTTTGAAAATTGTTGTTTTGAAGTTCTTTTCAGCACCATTGAAAACAGAGATTTTCAAACCATCTTAATAAATAGTAAAAATATTCCAAAAAATGTAAAATTTGGTCTCCAAGCACATTTTAATATAGATTGAACATCTAACGGTTTGGATCGACTGTTTGAACTTTGGAAATCAGAAAATCACTTGGTAGCACCGGAGGGCTAGGAACAAACGTTTTGATATCTCTATATATATGTGTGTGTGTGTGTGTGTGTGTGTGTACGCGTGCGTGCGTGCGTGCGTGCGTCTTTCTTAGTCCAGCTGTTTTGGGTCTAGTAACGGTGCATAACTTTAGATGGACAGTTTTGACTTGCGTATGTTAGCTTGAAGCTTGCAAAGGATCCCTAATGTATTAAGACTTCCATATTTCATTAGAGAAAATTGATCCGCATCTTCATTTCTCTGTAATATTGCATAAAGAAGAAAAAACATATTGAACTGTGTCATGCATGGATGATGAGCATTATGTCAAAGCGCCGCATCTAATAAATATTTGTTCTTAGCTAATTGTTAGTCTCAGTAGTTTTTCGGATAGGTTATATTGCAACAATTTGATTCAGTTCATAATCTGTTCACTATTTGAAAATCAGAATTCATGTATAAAATTAATTCCAAGATAAATAAATTTTATCACTATATGCGCAGCGGATAATTTGAGTCCTAACAACAATCTTCTTCTCTACCTGATCTCGTGTCGGATCAATGCAACAACATAACAACCACGTCTCTATTCTTCTTCTTGTCAGATGAACGCACCAGCGACAATAGTTGCGTCTCTACCAGTATCCACACGAACAAATTCAAAAACAACTATCAATTGGTATACTAATACCGAACTGATAGCCTTGCTTTATTTTCTCTCTCTCTCTTGGTTTCTAAAATGGAATGAACAGAATGGCTAACCGAAAACTGAATTGTTGTTGTATATTTATAACAGTGCACCAGTTCGTTTGAGCTTGTTCAATAGCACTAATTCATTAAGCCTCTTCATAAAACCTTATCCAGATGGATCATATCATATCTAATCAGATCATATTCAAATCAGAAATTTCGGGTCTATTATTGATGCAGCCCAATAAGAATAAATCCATATTTAATCTATTAATTTGACGAACATTTCTTACATCATCTCTATCCAAACTAACAATAGTTGAAGAGTGAGGCTACGGTGCTATGCATAGCACCAATTGGGTCCGTACTACGGCTCAAAATTTGACTTTTCAAAATACTAACGGTCGATCCGAACTGTTCAACATGATTATAAAATAAATATGTACTTGCAAAGTTTGAAAAAGGTGCGGCTCATGAAGAGAAAATGTAGTAATCTTTCGAGAGAAAGAGTAAAATCTAACATGTATTATTCTGTGGCCAATTATGTATAGTTATTTATGCTTTGTAACATAGTTTTGTAAATTATGTGTTTGAGAATAATCCAATATTTATCACAACATTATTTTTTTTAAAACAAAATAAAAAATATTAAAATTGAATATGGATTATTAGAGGCCCGTTTGATCACAAAAAATAAAGAATGTTTATGTAGTTAGTCAATTTCAATATGAATTATAAACTATAAAATCTCTTTGATGAAAAAAAAGTATTCCATGATTTTTTATTTTAATAATTCTAAGAATGAGTTCTACATTTGAGAAATTTTTTATCAGTAGTAATTAATAGAAAAGAAAAGAGACAAACAGTAAGAGTACAGTAATATTTATATTGGTAGTAAGATAGGTAGCAATTCTACCGATTTTAAAAATAAAAAAGTTTGGATCGGTAGAAATTTTACCGATCTAAACCAGTTTATTTTTTTTTCTTTTTAATTTTTTCTAGTAAATTTTTTTTACAAAAATAGATAAAGTACCTTAAAATTTAGATATATAAAACATTCCATCTATTTTTTGAAAAACTTTTCATATTTTACTCTCTCCATCTATCAGACTAAAAAAAAAATTAAGATCGGTATAATTGCTACCGATCTTACTACTAATATAAATATTACTGTACTCTTACTGTTTGTCTCTCTTTTTTTCTATTAATTACTACCGATACAAATTTCCCTACATTTGAGCTACAATAAATATATTCTTTGCATTTTTATAATATATAAATTTACTTTTATAGTACATTGTTTAATATATATGAGTAAGGCTACGGTGCTTTGCAAAGTAAACCACCCCGTTTACTTCGGATCATTTTTTGGATTTTGAAAATCCAAACAACCGATCCGAACCGTTCAACATGTTCTAAATATTGAAATGTGCTTGGAGACCAAATTTTACATTTTTTGGAATTTTTTTACTATTTATTAAGCCACTTTGAAAGTCGCTGATCCGACGGTGAACAGTAAAAAACAGTAAAATTTTCTGGACCACTGGATCAGAAACTTTCAAAGTGGCTTAATAAATAGTAAAAAAATTCCAAAAAATGTAAAATTTGGTCTCCAAGCACATTTCAATATTTAGAACATGTTGAACGGTTCGGATCGGTTGTTTGGATTTTCAAAATCCAAAAAATGGCCCGAAGTAAACGGGGTGGTTTACTTTGCAAAGCACCGTAGCCTTACTATATATATATATATATATATATATATATATATATATATTGGAATTTTTATTGCACAAATCATGATTATTTATGATATTACTTTATCTTATAAATATAAGTATTTAAAAAGTCAACGGTCGAACTGATGGATCACCCTCTGACATTGGGCCCCTGCCCATCCCCGAATAAGCACCTACACGTCGGTCACGCGAAAGTTGAAACGCACAGATAAAAGTATTAGGACAGGAGCCGACATTTTTATTAATATCCAAAGTTAATTAGAAATTAATATTTATGCTAAGAATTTTTGACTTTCGTCAAAAATGTCCAAACCAGCCATAAAATAGCCGACTTACGTAAACCGGTCATTTTATGACCGGTTTACTCTTCTCTTTTTTATAGACACTATGAAGAACAAAATAATGATATCTAACACTGAAAATTTGAATTTTTTGTTTAAATTTTTTGTTAGATTACTTCTTTTGATTTATAATTAGCATATTTATACTAAAATACACTATATTAGTTGAAATTATGTTGAATTACACTATATTACAATAAATTATGTTGAATTACACTAAATTACGTTAACTTACAATAACTTCGCTAATTATGCTGAAATACGGTAAATTACGCTAAATTAGACCGATTTTGTGCCATCTTTCATGAATCATAAAAAATAGTAAAAAAATTCTAAAAATAGTAAAAATTGGTATTCTATGTAACTAATTACTGAGCTACTTAGATTGAATAATAGAAATAAAAATTTTAATCGGAAACTTCAACTCAAGTTTTGAGGCTCTTCCTCTAGTTTTTTGGCAATTCTGAATTTTGAAATCCGGCATTGCTTGCACAGACGCATGCGTATTTTTGCATGCTTTCCAAAAAGTGGTCATTTGCTGAAATCGGACACTCGAGCGCCATTTTATGACCGTTTGAAGTTTCATCGTCGTTTTTCGCCTTTTCAGTGAAGATATTGTCCCTATTCATATGTAATTTAGCGTAATTTACCGTATTTAGCGTAATGTAATGTAATTTAGTGTAATTTAAATTAATATAGTGTAATTCAACATAATTTCAAGTAATTTAGCGTATTTTAGTATAATATGCTAATTATATATCAAACGAAGTAATATAACAAATAATTTAAATAAAAAAATTCAAATTTTCAGTGTTAGATTTCATTATCTTGCTCTTCATAGTGTCTCTAAATAAAAAAAATAAAAAAAAGTAAACCAGCCATAAAATGGCCGGTTTGGACATTTTTGACGAAAGTCAGAAATTCTGGGCATAAATATTAATTTCTAATTAACTTTGGATATTAATAAAAATGTCGGGGACATGGAAATTTTTTATTGGTATAAATTAATAAAAAGGAATATAGACAAACAGTAAGAGTACAGTAATATTTATATTGGTAGTAAGATCGGTAGGAATTCTACCGA
>JAJGRW010000080.1:24651-159917 GCA_025461045.1 Carex parvula | reverse complement strand
GGATGTAAATCCACGTAAAAGAAGAGCAGAATAAAGCAGTTGGTCCAACCCCAGAAGAGGTTGATGGTAAAACTCATGAAGAAGTTAATAAAACTCCAGAAGAGATTAATGGTAAACTTCTAAAGAAGTTGATAAAACTCTAGAAGAGATTGATGAATTTCCAGAAGAAACTCAGGTACCTAATGATTATGAGATCTCAATAAACTATGTACAGAATGGTACAATATGGAACCGGAATGAAACATGTGCTGATGAAATTTTTGCATATGCTATAGCAAGTGATGTCCTAAATGAGGAAGATAATGTGCCAAAAACTCTGGAAGAGTGTAGATATAGAAATGATTGGCCTAAATGGAAAGATGCCGTACAAGCTGAATTAAGTTCATTAGAAAAACGACAAGTATTTGGACCTGTAGTCCAAACGCCCAAAGATGTTAACCCTGTAGGTTACAAATGGGTATTTGTTATAAAAAGAAATGAGAAAAACGAGATTGTGAGATATAAAGCAAGGCTAGTGGCACAAGGTTTTACACAAATACCTGGAGTCGATTATGAAGAGACGTATTCACCTGTAGTGGATGCGATAACTCTCAGGTTTCTAATAAGTCTCACTGTTACAGAAAATCTAAAAATGCGACTTATGGATGTAACAGCATATTTATATGGTTCACTTGATAGTGACATATACATGAAAATTCCTGAAGGATTGAAAATGCATGAACACATAAATCAATACCTAGAGAAATGTACTCTATAAAAAGAAGATCTTTATACGGACTAAAACAATCAGGCCGAATGTGGTACAATCGATTGAGTGAGTACCTTCTAAAAGAAGATATAAAAATAATATAATCAGTCCGTGTGTTTTTATTAAAAGATCAAATCTAGGTTTTACAATCATTGCAGTGTATGTTGATGATTTGAACATTATTGGATCTCCTGAAGAGATTGAGAATACTGCAAAATTGTTGAGAAATGAGTTTGAAATGAAAGACCTTGGTGTAACTAAATTTTGTCTCGACCTGCAGATCGAGCATCTAAATAATGGAATATTTGTCCATCAATCAAATTATGTTGAAAAAGTACTAAAAAGATTCAATATGGATAAAGCTCATCCTTTGAGCACACCAATGGTCGTACGATCGCTAAATGCAGAAAATGAACATTTTCGCCCGCAAGAAAATAATGAAAAAGTGGTTGGTCCTGAAGTACCATACTTAAGTGCAATCGGGGCATTATTATCTTGCAAATAATACAAGACCCGATATCGCATTTGCAGTAAATGTGTTAGCAAGATATAGTTCCAAACCAACCAGAAGACATTGGAATGGAATTAAACACATATTTCGATATCTCTGCGGAACTAGAGATATGGGTTATATTATCAAAAGGATACAAAAATCAAATAATTGGATAGCAGATGCGGGATATTTGTCGGATCCACATAAAGCACAGATCCCAAACGGGAGATGTATTCACTATTGTGGGAGCCAGCAATTTCATTGGCGATCAACAAACAAACTCTTACGGCAACATCATCAAATCATGCCGAGCTGATCGCCTTATACGAGGCAGGTCGAGAATGCGTTTGGTTACGGTCAATGATCCAAAATATTCAAGAAGAATGCGGGCTTGAAAACATCAAGGAAAATCTACTCCGCTGCATGAAGATAATGCAGCATGCATTGCACAAATCAAAGAAGGATATATCAAAGGAGACCGGACGAAACATATTGCGCCAAAGTTCTTTTCAACACATGACCTACAAAAGGAAGGCATAATCAATGTTTGCCAAGTCCGATCAATCGATAATTTGGCAGACCTATTCACAAAATCTTTGCCGATGAAGATTTTTGAACAACTCAGAAAGAAGATAGGTCTACACCGATTGAAGAATATTCAATGATATCTAAATGAGGGGAAGCGTTATACGCACTGTACTCTTTTTCCCTTAATCAAGTTTTTATCCCAATGGATTTTTCTTGATAAGGTTTTTAATGAGGCAGTACACGGTCCGGAAGTATCGTGTTAATATTGATCCTGAAGTATCATATTAATAGCGTATAATGAAAGATGAACATCCAAGGGGAAGTGTTGTAAATCAAATTTAATGATTTATGTGGATGTTCAATTTATTGCTCCACTTCTTCCACTACTCCACTACTCCACTACTCCACTACTATGGACATTCATTTTCTTCTTTATTATTGTAACATATCTTTCTAGCCTATAAATAGAGGCTTTGTAAAAGCAAGAATGCACATACAATTAGAAGAGAATAAAATTATTTTGCTCTCTCTTTCTCTCTTGTTATTTACTTACTTTTGTTGCAACTTTATTTTAATTTTACAACAATTATATTGTATCGATACGGCCGTGATTTATTAAGGGAGAGAGGGGTTTTGATGGATTTGGACCCAGATCCGGGTAATGCTATGTTTAAGCTGTCGATTATGTCCAGATTTGCGTGGAATGTGTTTATCATAGGATGGTTGAGGATTAGTGTAAATATAAATATTTGCAAAAGCCGTTTGTTCTTTGTTTCATGAAAGTCGGTGTGTCTTCTTGCCTTCCTTTAGGCATGATTAATTGATGTTCAAAGCAGCAACTGGTGTGCTTCAGACAATTGTGTCTCCCCCAGCCCGCCCACCACCCCCCCCCCCCCCCCCCCCCCCCCACCCGCGCCCACTACACACAGACAGACACACACACCATTTTGTGCCTATCAGTATGTGATTTGATGCTTGTTTTACAGTATGTAAACGGTCGGATACGGATCAGATAGTGGTCAAACTGTATCCTTATTCGTTATAAATTTTTCGGATACAGATACGAATACGGATAGTCTCGGATACAGATACGGATCGGATATCGGACGGATACAAATACAGATGATTAAAAATAAATTACTAATGTACATTTTAGTAAAGAATAACATCTAAATATAATTTGTTTATTCATAAATTAGATCTAATATTTTCATAATAAGTTTGTTGGTTACAAAACATATATCATATTATTAAAACATTAGTTACTAATCATGTCATAGTATTATTTTGTTCATCAGAATATATATGTATATGCAGTTTATTAAATCATTGGTATGTATATGTAATTTAATAATCAATTTAAGAAATATAGTACATTTATTGTGGTATTTGACAGTATTAGCTTTAACACACTATTTACCTTGTAAAAGTTCTTGAATTTCTAAAAGAGGACACAAGAATCTTCCTCATTTATGATTATGTTACTTTTGTTGATATCTTAATTTAAATGCTCTAAATTTAAAACAATCATTTAATTAATTTAGTGGCACAAGACAATTCTTTCTGCATGGGAAGTTGCTGGCTCGAAATTTGATTTGAAAATTCTTTGTGAATATTAGAAAGTTGGAGACTTGAGTCACAACCGTCTTCTAAAAAAAGATGCTCTAAACTTACCAAGGTTGTCCTCCCGAATTCTTAAGTAACATAATATTTTTGTTTAGATCTAAATTGTCCAATTAGAATCAACATGCATAATAAATGGGCCTCGTACGTGTCACTTGACCTGAATTGGTTCAAATTTTGATTGAAAGGTTCAGATCTTAACCCTCCGTTTTTTTTTTTTTGGGAGGGGGGCCACTGACCACTGTCCAGTTCAAATCTCAGTTTCATTGTTTTTGCCCATTTAACTCAAATCACATTTTTTTCCTTTCAGGATCGTTGATCAAAATTCGAATTAATCCGATTCAAGTTGTAATTTACGAAGTTCTTGTAACATTCGTCCATATTCTAATTAGACTGTCCGGATTTAAATATAAAATTTGAGTTACTTTAGAATCCGAACTCGGGTCATCTACTGCTGCGTACCGTACGGAAACATACGGATGAAATTTTAAGATAATTCTTCTTAAAAATTGAACCTGTACAAATTTTAATACGATCCACGGTTTAGACTCTGCAAATATAAATATATTATTTTTCTTAAAGAAATAAGCAACAAACAAACAAAAATGTTTCTTTTCTCAAAAAGCCGATACATTGTTCTTATTCACGTGACCCACCAAAAAATAAAAAATTAGTGGGGATTGACATCACACTGAAATTCGTTATAAAAATGATACCCTTCTTCCTTTCTTGCTAATTCTCTTCTCAGAAAAAGAAACTGTTCCATTTGTCTTCAAGTGAAATCCGAAAAGAGACCTGTCTTTTTACCGTTTCACATGCAATAATTCTGTACTAATTAGTACATTTATTGTTGGTAACTTTCCCATCTACCCATCTAATCCTTCTAGAAATAATATTCGCTGCATTAGTTGTCTTCTAGAAATAAAAGAAAGAAGACAACAACACTCCTCTGACAGTCTCAAAAAAGAGATATTATTGATGATGATGTGGCCACTAAGCCTCTAAACCAATTACCTTTTATCAATTACAAATATCTGATGAGAGGGCCCATAGATTGTTCTTATAAACAAGCTTTGGATAAGGTGGGAACCATGAGTAAGTGAATTACAACATAGTATACATGAGAGAATTGTAACAGAGGATCGGGATTCCAAAATAGCCGTTAGCGCCTTTTCATCTTCCCCTCGTTTAAGTCGTTCCCTCTTTAAATGGCGCACTAGCGCACTTGGTTAGCATCAACAATAATCCCTTCAATTAAAATTCTCTCTTCACCTCCCTTCTCCAATCTTGCTCTAAAGAGTGTTTCAATGGAGACACTATCAATGACTCTCAGCACAATCCTCCTACTGCTCTGTCTCATCTCTGGTACTTGATCTAATTATTCGAATTTAAGGAACTGTTAATTCAAGTTTACCCAATTTTTTTTGCTCTGTTTAATTTCACTGTTATGTGTAATTTCTTTAATTCCTTTTCCCTTTTTCTTTTGTGATCAGGAGGAGGAACGGTGTACTCACAGGTAGTGTAACATGTTGTATCAAATATCACAAAATTTATTAAATTTAGTATGCAATGTATTTTCTCAAATAATGCAGAAATATCGCATCAGAACTCTGGTATGATTAATTTTTGTGGAAGTTGCAATTTACACAGTTACCACATATAATTAAAGTGCAATACATAATATGTAAATATTATAAATTTCTAATTAATGTAGAAAACATGGTGCATTGCGAAGCCTTCGACCGGAGAGGTAGCCCTGGTTGACAACATAGGTTATGCGTGCTCAGTAGTAGACTGCACACTATTTCAAGAAGGGAATCCATGTTTCTACCCCAACAACAACATTTCTCATGCTTCCATTGCAATGAATCTCTACTACCAATCTCGTGGCCGCAACTACTGGAACTGCAACTTTGGCAACTCTGGCATAATCGTCTCTACTGATCCGAGTAAGTAAATGAAATTAATTGATCAACTTGTGCTTGTTATAGTTGTAATTTGTTATTTGTATTGTAAATAGTGGTTAGTTCTGCAGTTAGTTTCCTAATTTATACAATGAAGGAAAATGAGAAAAAGTTGCATATATAGTTATATACCTTGCTTATGAAAGAGGAGGTATATTAATGATTTTCTTTAGTACCAGTAAATAATTATATTTTCTTTTGAATTTTGAATTAATGATTGCTTAATTTTGTTCCTCTTGCAGGTTTTGGAAGCTGCATTTATACGTAGTGTTAACTACTAAATAACAAGAAAGAAGAAGGTTTAGGATTAACTTAATTAGTGAAGTAAATGTGTAGCTATAAAATGAAGCAATTGTTGTGGACTATGCTCTTGGTTGACTGCTGCAACTGTTCTGCTTAATATAAGAATTTGTTACAAAGTTGTGCCAATTTTGTTACCTGCTGGGTTATTGTGTTACACTTTACTGCCATTATCACAGCCACAAGGGGACAGACTATTTAAATTTACTTTTATCTGAAATTGGTCCTCAGTGATATATGTTTTTCAAATCGAAATTTCAATTTTCAAGATTCAATTGGACTAGTAGGGTCCTTTTTAAAAGTCTCTCTATTTTTTTTTTGGTAATTGGTGTTTATTCGCAATCTTTGTTGGAGTGTCATCAGAACCCATCAGAACAAGGTTTTGAATGTTGATAAATGAATAGATTTTTAGTTTAAAAAAAATTGAAATGTTGGAACAAACATATTCCGGTAGAAATTACCATACCAATTTGAAGTATGACAAGGACAATTGTGGTACTTTTTATCAAGGGGATACCTATAAAAATTGATTGTAATATATTAAAAGCTTATTCGAGACAACAAATTTATTAGTTTTGTTATAAACAGGATCTGAGGTATTAGACAACCAAGGAAAGATGAGCTAAACTGTGTCCCTACTGTTAGTATCAGGCCCAAAAAACAATTAAGTACTTTTTTTATTTATTCAATATAACTTTTGGGAACAAAAATTATCTCAACAGTTTTTTTTATTAGTTTTGCGAAAGCCAAAAAATGTACCGGCTACAAGCCGAAAATGAAGCTATCACAATAGAATCTATCACATTTAATTGGAGCTATGGAAAATGAAGTATATATATATCTAGGGAATGGATAATCAACTACCTATACTAGCTGCTAAATATAATAAATTGCTAAATTTCCCCTTGGCCGTTCATGCAAATTCAATCATGTAAACTGTCTCATTTGGTTTTAGTCTTTTTAAGCTAGATCTCAATGTCATGCAAAAATGTGCACTTCCTCTTTCCTCGGCGTTCTTGTATCGTCTTTAGCACAATTCATGTTACTTGCGCAGCACTTTGTCTCAATTAAGTTAATGGTAATTCTTAGTCCACACAGGCACAGAGTAGATTAAGGTCCCAAGCACAAATGAGACTATTACAGTGGACCCCGCATATATGAATGCTTTGCCGCTATGCTTTGCATCATCGTGTAAATCTCAGCTACAAATGTAGACACCGTGCTCATGCATCCGAGAAATCCCAACTTCTCTTTGTGTTTACCTACACACAAATCCAAGTAGGTGTCGTTAGACTACAAAATCTGCATGCTTATTAGTTATTACTGAGTGGAATGGTACAAGCATGACTTGTTATACCGACTGGAGACTGATATGGTGATACTAATACGGTACATCTCGTGCTGAATATAGAAAAACTCACATCACTATCTCAAAATTTACACATAATTAATAGTTTACCTAACAGGCTTAATATAAGATCAGTAATAACTAAAAGAAAAGGCTTACTGCTTTGCTAATAACTGAGAGTGCTAACATTAGCCAAAAACGTGCCGAAAGGAAACCACTTGAGACGGCTGTTCTTGCCAATACCAACACCATTGAGCCTGGCCAGATACCAACGGGCCCTCACTCCAGGTGGCCCCACCACACACCCCAGCCAGAGGACAGCACCATTAGTGAGATGATGCACCTTCACCACCGCCAAAATGCAACTCACAAGCCAAATAGTGACCAAAGAGAAAACATGACAGCAATAACAGCCACATGACGGTCCTTTGTATCGATCTTCCATTTATTGAAGTTGCATTTGCACCTTTTCCGTAAACCCTCAGCAAATTCAGACCTATGGTGATTGACTCATTCACGATAAACAGTTGTACAGATAAAAAAAAAATTGATTCAATTAAATGCAAGTAATATTTCTATTTCTACTTAGCTATTGCTTTTGTGCTGAATCTTAAGATAAAATGGACATCCAAATTCCAACATAAACAGCTTGTAAGTGGGAAAACGTGAAATAATATATAAACACACATAAAAGTTCAAAGAAACAAAACAAACAAATAAATGAATATAAAAGAAATAAGAAAACAAATGAATAAAAAAGAAAAATGAGCAGAAGTACAGAGTTGCTAATACAATAAATTTAAAGAAAAAAATCCCCTAAGATAACCCTGTTTTCAGTAACTCCTATTTTCATGGAATTTTGGACTATTTTATTTAATCAGCGAAATATAAGTGTCAAAAATATAACATAAACCCTTGTGTTGATTAGGCCTTTATTCTTTATAAGCAAACTTATTTGAACTATTAAATGTATCTCTGTCACTGAGATTCCTTTTTTTTTTTTGTCTAATAACTCTACTTAATCTATGAGATGATGAGAGATCAACAATTCTATTTTATATGCATTTTTATTTTTGGACGTAACTCCGCCTATGTAGTTTCTGTACCGCCTGTCCCAAACCAGGATAAAGGAGGAGGGTCGTGATAGGCATGGCGAGCCAATGATAGACCAATAGTCGAAAAACAGCCATTCTCTTATGAAATGTAACCCATAGATATTTGGGACTAAAGGCTTGTTGTTGTTTTTTTTTTTTTTTTTGGACGTACCTAATAGCATCCCAGCCACGGCAAACATCCAGTGTCCTTTAGAGGAGAGGAGAAGCATTTTCTGATTCCATCCACTGAAGGTCGTCAGACTTTCCATGTAACCTGTTGTGATCCCAACCGTCAGATGCTCTGACACATGGCACAAATCTGGTTTGAGTACAATGCCGAACCATCCCATGAGAAAAGAACATAGCTGATCAAAGAGCAATTGATTAATTCTTCAAAAAAAGAGAATTTTATGAATTGGAAATGATTGCATGAAAGAAGCCAACACCATGTTAGAAGGGAGATCAAGGTACAATGGAGTTGTGTCAGATGTGAGTGCGAGATGACCAGGACCAAATACCTTCTGGAGAAAATACTGCATAAATACCTACTTCAAACAAATTTCTATTAAAGAAAGATTTAAGTCTCTACAATTTGAAATTTTTGATTGAGCAACAAACCGAGAAATTACACAGCTAATCAACAGAAGGATGCATTATACGCCAGTAGGTCAAAATTTGTGCGAGTACTGGTCCAGTACTATTCCGATGATAAGGGGTCAAATGAGAAATTATAAGCTTATCAAAATTTGATGTCCCATTCATAGATAAACCTCAATTTGACAAAAACAAGTGCAGTACTGTTCTTGCTTTTTACTTAGTAAAAAAAATTACACCGAGAAATTCAAAAACAGACAAGTGAATCAAGTATGCACAGTAGTCGAGTCTATGAGGCAGCTTATATTGCTTCTCCTGAAGAATTGAAGTTTGCCGCAACATCAACACTTAGCATCAAATAGAATAGATAACTAACATCGCCAAGTTTTACGAGAACAAAATACATATCACAAATTTTGGCATATATTTTGTTGTTTACACTGATCAAACATCAAAATAAGTACACGAATATACTACTTTCAAAATCAGCTTATGAGCGATATTAAGGTCTGAAATGCATCACAGATGTCAGGAGGAAGAAATACTTCGAGATAATTGATGCTGAGATCAAACTGGACCAAGTTGGATAGATTGTAAAGAGAACGAGGTACTGTGCCGGAAATTTGATTATCATCGATTAGAAAACTCAGAAGGGACTTAAGTTGGACCAGCGAATTGTTGCTAGTTCTGATTCGTCCTATGAAACTGTGAGAAGTTTTGATTTGGCCAACTGAATTTCCCAGTCTTGGTACGGTACTATCTCTCATCCATTGTGAAGAGTCTAGTCGGAATGCCATGGCTCCTCAAGTTGGTTTCAGCCATTCACGGCTAAGCAACACTGATGACTACATTACGGGATCAGCAGAGGAACCTACCATGACTAAACCGGGTGCAACAGGGTCAAGGGGCATCTAAAGAACTTATTTTATTGAAGAAATTTATTCATAACTAAGTCCGCTAATTTTCTCTTTTCAATAACGGAAAATTAGCTCACTCCAAGTTGACAACAAAGGAGAGCTTCAGAATAAGCTGTATGAAATGAAAACAACAAGAATACCCTCCAAAATTGTAGAATTTGAAGTATTAACATTTTTTTTTTTGAAGTATCAGTTGCTTTTTGATAAGTGCTTGCTACCAAAAAGCCAAAATCTTTGAAAATATTAGAGAAAAAAGAGCTTAATTTATATACATGAGTAGAACTAGGGTGTTCGTAAGCTCACCAAGCTCACCAAGTATACATGAGAGAATCACCAAAAAGTGGTCTGGAACGGATAATCCGTTTACACCTCAGTATAAGCATTCAGTATAACCGGTCCATTAAAGAATAAGGAGCATGGCCTTTATTAGGCCCAATTAGCTGAAGATAAACTAGGGCTTTATACCTTTTTTTTCATCAGAAATACTTGGGAGGTGGAATCAGATTAGGCTTTTTCACTTCTTTTTTGAATAATTCTGTATAAGTAAGTTTAATTATTTGATTCTTACAAAAAATATTATTCGAATTTGAGTCAAATTTGAAATTTAATTAGTCTCCATTAAAAACTGTCAGAACTCAATTTTTAAAAAAATTATTGTTTGATTGAAGTCTAAGTGGCTTTTAACTTAGTCCAAATTTGTACACTATCATTTAAACAACGAAATACACATTCTTAATATTTAATATTTTTAATTAGTTTGTAAAATATGTTTTTAAAATATTAAATAAATAAACTATAAAAGTAATCTACTTTAGAAACTTAGAATTATCCTCTTTTTTCAGATTAGAAAACGTAGATTGGTAGATTGATTACCGAAGGTAAATAATAATAGATTTTTGAAGGTTAATTATTAACTTCTCCATTCAGTGACAGTGTTGAAGATAAACATTAATTATTGAAGATCAGCAATAAGAGGGAAAGCGAGAGTAACAAATTGTCAGCATTTTAGTCAACTGATTGAGTTGGCATTCCACTTGAATCAAATTATTTAATTAATAGAAACAGAGAGCATTCAGACAAAATAACCGTAATTCAATCTCTTATGACCTAAGAGAGACACTTCATGACTTCAACATCCACATCACAAACCAAATGTAAATTAAGATCCGAGAGGATCAACGTGCATGCTCAAAATTTCTATAAGTACTACAACAACAATCAAATCTTTAGTCCAAAATAAGTTGAGATAAGTTAAAAATAAAATCCAATCATAGTCACAAAATCAAGATGAGTAGGAATAAAATAATAATAATAATAATAATAATAGTAATAACGTACCAATAATAATAGTAATAATACTAACTATATATGTCTACACGATATATCGTAGGGGTCAAAATTCTAAACTTCTACGCATTTCTGTCCAAAACTCTTTTAGATACATTCCATTCTTTCAATTCTATTTTTATCCAAAAAAAATATTTTAAAATAAAACCACAGGGACCAATAAAAAATTTCCTCTTGTATATGCAAACAATCAAAAATCAAAATAAGATTATATTTAAGAATTCTGAGACCATATATGCACAGATTATTACATGTGCTGTTGTTTGGTCTATCTCAAATATCTAAAATAAAATAAATTTGCAAAATATCCATAGACTCTTTTCGTTTTTCTCTTTATGAACAGGGTTAGGTGTAACTTGGAATATCTTTATCGTACGAACATCATTTTTTTAAAAGAAATGTAAATCGGCAGGTTTCAGCCTGCTTTTTTTTTAAATAACAATAATAATAATAATAATAATAATAATAATAATAATAATATAATAAAGTAGGTTATGATCACCTAAGATATCTTTATCTCTTAAAGCATTTCTCTTAATCATTTATTTCGTGAAAACGAAATTTATTCTGGGGGCATATCTGACAAATCCTTCCGAATTAATTAATACAAAGATGAAAGATCTAGCAGTATCCACAACCAACGAACGATAAGAAGTAGAAGACAATACTTCTAGATGATCCACAATTAATATTCTGCTTTTTTGTTTGTCTTTGTGCGCCGTCAATTATTAATATATTATCGGAGAAAAGAAATATCGTTTTTCATTTTTTTTATAGGATATACAAGAAGAACAACGAATCGAACCAATTGAAAACTTGAGTTAGAATGATGACACTATGCCATAAGAAAATAACCAAACAAAGAAAGTGAATTTTATGTGTTTCATCTTAATCATGGAGAACAAATAAAAATTGAAGACTACTATGTGGAGCTTTCTTTCCTTTTTTTCCCTTCTAGCTAGTGTGTACTTTTATATAAAAAAATTGGAGCGGAGAATCAGAGAAGGATAGGAAGGGCGATGCTTAACTTAGTGTTGCCCAAGGATATTTAAAAAAAAGGATAATTTGTAAAAAAAAAAATTGAAGTCTAAATATTTCCAATTTTACATGAACATAGTCTTTCCAGGACTCCCAGCTTTTTATTATTTTGAATATATACCTCCGATTTCCTTTTTCAAATTCTCAAGCACTACGATGGAATAGTGTCATGTTAATTAACTACGGACTAATTAAGGAGAGAATATGGCCTTAATTAATTGTTTTAATCCAAATAAATTGATAAGGAGAGCTCACATTTAATAAATTTTTTCCCTATTCCTATGTTTAAAATAAGTGACAATAATATCTTCATTTTTAATTTTTAGTTGACAAGTAATGTCTGGACACAAATGTTCACCATTTTTTAATAAGAAGTAATGAAAAAAAAATTAACGAAAGAACTTAATTAGGCTGATTTTTACAAAAACCATCAGTACCAAATTCTTGATTCGGTAGGGGTATCAAATTAAGAATTCGGTACACCCCTTACCACACAATTTCACCAATGACCACACCAAAATGCCCTCTGTAACGAAGCAAAAATTCAGTACATGAGGTCATTGAGGTGTACTAAATCTTTACTTCGGTACATGGGGATTTTTCTTTTAAATAGTTTGGATGCTTTATCCACAAAACTTAAATTTGTATCCCTCAAATATATAAGAGTACAATGATTAAATTTGGATCATTCTTTTAACCTAGCGTGGATCTCAATATGAACCCCCTGTATTTTTTATGAGAGCAAAGTTAGGGTGTGATATGCTCACCAAGAGGGATTGGTGAGCACAATTCTAAAAGTATATCAGATCGGTTTCAAACGACGAATCTAAACTGTTAAAATTCATGTACTTCATGAGTGATGTATGTACATGTAAAATTTTGAAAGTTTTGAATTTATTTGCTACAAGGTCAAGCGGTCAAAGAAATGAACATTTATAAGTTACTTTATAAGTTGTTTTATATATTCATTTTCATCATTTCTTTGACTGCTTAACCTTGTAGCAAATAAATTCGAAACTTTTAAAATTTTGCATGTACATGCATTACTCATAAAGTATATGGATTTCAACGGGTTGAATTCGCCGTTTGAAGCCGATCCGATATACTTTTAGAGTTGTGCTCACCAAACTCTCTTGATGAGCATATCACACCTTAGCTTTGCTATTTTTATGAGTACCGACTTAAGTTTGATCCAACTGATATTAACTTACACCATCCTTCAAATATTGTGTAAATGAATCTACTATTATTTCAAAGGAATAATAAGAATCTATTATTCCGATTCCAATTGATCTTCGTTGAAATTCACATATGAAAACTTCCTTCATTGAGATCCACACATAAAAAATATCTTTGTCAAAATTCACACATGAAAACATTTAAATAATTGGAATTGGAATAACGTGTTCATGTTATTCCTTTGAAATAACGAGTAGAATTATCCGACATTTTTATTAATATCCAAAGTTTAATACAAATTATTAATTATACTCAGATTTCCAAACTTTCGCTAAAAATACTCAAGCCGGCCAGAAAATGGCCGGCTTAGGTACCCCAGTAAACCGGCCATTTTCTGGCCGGCTTACTCCACATTTTTTTTTTTTTTTTTTTTTTTTTTTTTTTTTTAGAGAGACACTATGAAGAGCAAAATATTGAAATTTAACACTGAAAATTTGGAATTTTTTGTTTAAATTATTTGTTATATTACTTCTTTTGATATATAATTAGCATATTTATACTAAAATACGCTAGATTAATTGAAAATTATATTGAATAACACTATATTATGTTAAATTACGCTAAATTACAATGAATAGGGAGGATATCTTCACTGAAAAGACGAAAAACGGCGATGAAACTTCAAACGATCATAAAACAGCGCTCGAGTGTCCGATTTCAGCAAATGACCACTTTTCGAAAAGCTTGCGAAAATGCGCATGCGTCTGTGCTAGCTACGCCGAATTTTGAAATTCAGAATCGCCAAAAAACAAATGGAAGAGCCTCAAAACTTGAGTTGAAGTTTTCGATTAAGATATTCATTTATCATTCAATCCAAGTAGCTCAGTAAATTAATTACATAATGAACTTGCAGATTACCAATTTTTACTATTTTTGGAATTTTTTTACTATTTTTTATGATTCATGAAGATGAGCAAAATCAGTCTACTATAGCGTAATTTTGTGTAGTTTAGTGTTTTTTTTACTGTATTTCAGCATAATTAGCGAAGTTATTGTAATTTAACGTAATTTAGTATAATTGAACATAATTTATTGTAATATAGTGTAATTCAACATAATTTCAAGTAATCTAGCGTATTTTAGTATAAATATGCTAATTATACATCAAAAGAAGTAATATAACAAATAATTTAAACAAAAATTTCAAATTTTCAGAGTTAGGTTTCAATATTTTGATCTTCATAGTCTCTCTCTCTAAAAAAAAAAAAAATGGACTAAGCCGGCCATTTTCTGGCCGGCTTGGGTATTTTTAGCGAAAGTTTGGAAATCTGGGCATAATTAATAATTTGTATTAAACTTTGGATATTAATAAAAATGTCGGTAGAATTATGGTGTTCTTAAGCTCACCAATCCCTTTTGTGAGCTTAATTCAAAAACCCACCGGATTGGCTTCAAGCTGACGCATCCAATTCGTTGAAACCGATCTATTTCACGAGTAATGAGTTTACATGTAAAATTTATAAATTTTCAACTAATTTAATATAAAGTCAAGCGGTAAAAAAATAATAAAAAATGAACGCATTAAAATTAACTTATAAACCATCTTTTTTTGACCGCTTGACTTTATACTAAATTAGTTCGAAAATTATAAATTTGACATGTAAACGCATCACTCGTGAAGTAGATTGATTTCAACGGTCTGGATGCATCGTTTGAAACCAATTCAATAGGTTTTTGAATTAATCTCACAAAGAAGCTTGATGAGCTTAATAGCACCCTAGTTCTACTCTGAATAAGAGTATATTTAATTGCATAAGAAACAAACCGGCTCATCAGTTTTTACAATTGACTTCTGCTACGTGAAGACTGCAGCTTTAGTATCCTTAGACTTGTCCGGTTTCTTGCGCTTGGCTCCACCCTTAGTCTTAGAGGTAGTAGCAACATAAACATTTTCTGTCTTATCCCGTTTCAGCCTCTCATCTTCCTCCACACAGTGTGAAATTAGCTCATTTATTGTCCATTTATCCTTCTGACAATTGTAGCTGATTTTCAACTGTCCAAAGTGTGAGGGAAGAGAGATCAATGCTAGGTGCACTAGAAGACTATCAAAAGAAGTAATCTAACAAATAATTTAAACAAAAAATTCAAATCTGACCAGTTTGAACATTTTTCGAAATACCCACCGATTCTGAATATATTTATTAATTTGTAATTAACTTTGGATATAATAAAAATGTCGGCCCGCTTGACAACTCCATATTGTGGTGTGATATTACGGTACGTCGGTACCTTTTCGGCCGAAAGACTAGATTGCGTGGTCAAAAAAAGAAAAGACTTTTTAGCCTGGTGATCCTATATATTTCATATCCTCATAAATATCTTCAACGTACTTTCGGTCGAAGTTTTAACAAATTTGTTGAAAAATATATCTTGATGTCAGTTGAAAAATATGTGCATTCAAACTGAAAGGCGTTTATTTTGCCTCAACATAGTATGCATCTTTAGAAATTTTATACGAGTTAATACATGTTTTTTTTTTTTGCATGAAGTCAGATAATTATCAACAATTATTTAAAATTATAATAGCTAAATGTTTATTTTATGTCAAAGAAGTGGTCCTTGCAATAAAGTGAAGTATTCATTCTATATGTAAGGATTGTGGATTCTGGAGATTTTGAAATAATCAATAACTTTTTAGAAGTTATTAATTTGGGCGTGAATTTTAGTTTGATGCAGAGGGTATTGTAGCAAAATAAGTGTTAATTTTGACACGAAATAATCAGCAAAGTGATTATTATTTTTTTACTATATATTTTTTTTCTATGCTAAGCTCTGAAAGTAGGATTGTAAACGTACCGAACCGAAACGAGCCAGGTAAAGTTTGAAGTCGTGTCAGAATAAGTCAAGCTCGGGTTAATTAAGTTGAGCAAATGACGAGTCGTACCAAGCCAACTTGTTTGTGCATGAGCCGTGCATCGATCAAAGATTTTTGTCAATTGGATTATGTGAGCCATGCATAGACTCTGAAGAAACAAATTCACTTTTTTCTTGCAACGAACTTAATTTTTTCATGATAGAAACAAAAAGGGATAGTGAGAGAGTTGGAAATAAGCCTAATTTTCTTCTTGTAACGAGAGAAACAAGTCGACCTAGCACAAGTCGAACTTAGTCAAATTTGAATTCGCTCATGACAAGTCGAGTCAAAATCAAATAAACTAATTACGACCTTTTTTTTTCAAACCGATTTCGAACGAATCACAAACTATTAGTTAATTTTTTTCCAGTTATATATATATATATATATAGAGAGAGAGAGAGGAGGGTTCAAATACCTTCATTTTTGTGTCTCCATCATGCTTTCATTTTTAAGAACTTTAATAACTCAAAAAAAATTTTAAGTTTTATTTTACGTTTATAATTTTAATTTTAATTTATTAACGTTTTTAAAAATGAAGGTATACAAAAATAAAGACATTTGAATTCTCTCTCTCTATATATATATATATATAGAGGAGGGATCCACTTACAACAATATTTGAGTTACAACAAAGTTACAACATTCATTTTTTTCATTTTCAAAGTCCAAATCGTCGATCCAACCGTTCAACATGATCATCTAAATAAAATGTACTTGCAGATCAAATTTTATATTTTTTTGAATTTTTTTACTATTTATTAAGTATTTTACAAAAAATAGCCATACTTAGACCATTGAATTTTGTACCCATTTTAATAAATAGTAAAAAAATTCAAAAAAATATAAAATTTGATCTGCAAGTACATTTTATTTAGATGATCATGTTGAACGGTTGGATCGACGATTTGGACTTTGAAAATGAAAAAAATGAATGTTGTAACTTTGTTGTAACTCAAATTTGTTGTAAGTGGATCCCTCCTCATATATATATATATATGTAGAGTGGCTAAGGTCAAAGTGGTATGACCAAGGCCTTGGTGCTACCAATTAGTTTTTGCAATTTTAAAGTTCAAATAGTCGATTCAAACCGTTAGATGTTCAATCTATATTAAAATCTGCTTGGAGACCAAATTTTATATTTTTTGGAATTTTTTTACTATTTTTTAAGCCACTTTGAAAATGACAAATCCGGATGAACAGTAAAAACAGTGCAACCAAATTCTGGACCATGTGATCAGCAATTTTCAAAGTGGCTTAAAAAATAGTAAAAAAATTCCAAAAAATGTAAAATTTGGTCTCCAAGCAGATTTTAATATAGAGATCACATCTAATGGTTTAGATCGACCGTTTGGACTTTGAAAATCCAAAAACGACTTGGTAGCACCAAAGGCCTTGGTCATACCACTTTGATCTTAGTCACTATATATATATATATATAATCTGGCTAATATGCTACGCGTATATAAGGGCCCCTCCGTGCTACGGCTCACTTTTTGTGTTTTTAAAATCCTAACGGTCGATCCGAACCGTTCAACATGATCTCCATATTAATATGTACTTGCAAACCAAATTTTACATTTTTTAGAATTTTTTTACTATTTATTAAGCCACTTTGAAAATCGCTGATCCAATGGTCCAGAAAAGTTTACTGTTGTGTACAAATTAATGTTTTTTCAAAGTGGCTTAATAAATAGTAAAAAAATTCTAAAAAATATAAAATTTGGTTTGCAAGTACATATTAATATGGAAATCATGTTAAACGGTTCGGATCGACCGTTAGAATTTTGAAAACTCAAAAAGTGAGCCGTAGCACAGAGGGGCTTATATACGCGTAGCACCGTAGCACTGTCCTGTATATATATATATATATATATTTTCTCGATTAACTTCTTAAAATTGAGCTAGCATGCATTAGAATTTGATACACGGCAGCCGAGTTTGACTCCACGCGTTAATTAATGCAGACCTACCATCCATAATGCAATATGATGGACTTTAATTCCGCCAACCGTGGTGACACACTGACACGCACTTGCCTTCTACAATTAAAAAAAGGTAGCAGGACCTACCTATCTTCCTTCAGTAAAAGAAATCCCACACTACTCAACTACTATATAGAGTCATGATCTCACGGACCTCCTCACTTCAATCAATCATTACATACAAATATAAATACCATTAAGTTAGTTAACTGCACTCAGAGATAGTGAACCTGAACTCTTCCCAAAAAAAAAAAATCAAAGAAATGATTTCTTCTTCTTATAATCTCTTTCACAGCACCACTGGCACTACTACTTTCTCTGGCATCCTCCATATCTCAATCTCACTCATCTTTCTCTACTTCTTTGTTCCTTCAAACGCAACAGCCACTACCACAACCAATACAACAGAAACCGATTTGCTAGCGCTCCTCTCCTTTAAGTCTCTCATCTGGAGCGACCCCTCCGGCGCATTGTCCTCATGGAACTCCTCGTTGCACCACTGTAGGTGGCCAGGCATCGCCTGCGGCCGTCGTCATCCTGACAGAGTCACGGGTCTTGCTCTCGACTCCTTCCAACTGGCCGGTCAGATATCTCCTTCTTTGGGTAACCTCACCTTTCTTCAGAAGTTGAGCCTTTCTGACAATCGCCTTTCCGGGAACATTCCGGAGGAACTCGGACGATTGAGCAGATTGCGGTACCTCAACCTCAGCACTAATTCTATCCACGGAAACATTCCCTCTGCCCTCGGTAATAATTGTTCCAATCTAGAATACTTAAATCTGAGGAGTAATAATCTCGGAGGAACCATACCTTCGAGTCTCGGACAATGTCGAAACCTTTGGTACCTCACGTTGAAAAATAATGTTCTCGAAAGAGGCATACCTCCTGGATTCGGGAACCTCCAGCAACTCCAAACTTTATCCTTGTCTGTCAATAATCTCACTGGAACCATACCGCCTACCTTAGGAAATCTTACTAACCTACTGTTTTTGGATCTTTACTCAAATAGATTTACGGGTTCCATTCCGGATACCCTTGGCCAACTTAAGTCCCTTCGGTATTTTCAAATCAATGATAATCAAATTCCCGGCACAGTACCTCGTTCTTTTTATAATCTATCCAACTTAATCAGGTTGGATCTCAGCATCAATTATCTCCAAGGATTTCTTCCACCTTACATCTGTGATGCATTTCAGACCTTAGAAACTCTAGTCATTTATCAAAACCAATTTACTGGGCATATTCCATCCTCTCTGTCCAATTGTACGACTCTGAGTACGATTGATGTTAGTTTGAACAATTTCACCGGCACAATACCTTCCACCATAGGAAGCTTGCAACAACTTTATTTCCTTCAAGTTGGTGCGAATCAACTAGAGGCAAAGACATCTAGTGATTGGAGTTTTATACATGCTTTGATCAATTGTACGAATCTTCAAGTTCTAGATGTTAGAAACAACCAGCTCCAAGGTGTGATACCTAGTTCTTTAGCAAACATTACCAGTCTTAAGTCTCTAGTATTATCTGGGAACCCGATTTCAGGATCTATTCCTAAAGAATTTGAAATGCTGACTAATCTAGTTGACCTTGAGCTTGGTCAAACACTCCTTAGTGGCAAAATCCCAATGGAAATTGGGAATCTTAGGAACCTTCAAGGGTTACTCATGTCGAATAACATGTTATCTGGTAAAATCCCATCAACTTTTGGTAACCTTATTAAGCTGAATTGGCTCGTGCTTAACAATAATGCACTTGAAGGGCGTATACCACCGTCTTTACGTAACATGCAATATCTGGTTTTCTTAGATATTTCGAACAACAAATTGATTGGTGAAATTCCAAGAGAAATCATGAATATTCATTCTCTTTCAATTGGCCTAAACTTGTCACGAAATCATTTAAATGGATTGATACCGTCAGAAATCGGCAAGTTAAATAATATAGGTCAAATTGACTTGTCGTTTAACAATTTATCCGGTCAAGTTCCTAGCACTATTGACGGTTGTCAGCTGCTACAAATTCTTCATCTAGAAGGGAACTCACTCCACGGACCCATTCCTTCCTCTTTGAGCAATTTAAAAGGGTTGCAAGAGCTTGATCTCTCCAGCAATTCTTTCTCTGGTAAAATACCTTCTTTTATTAGTGCAATGAAACTGGAACGTTTGAACATTTCTTTCAATGATTTTCAAGGAGAATTACCTAAGGAGGGTGTTTTTAAGAATGTAACTGCAGTTGATGTAAGAGGAAACACTAAACTTTGTGGCGGATTACCTGATAACCATCTGCCAAAATGTATTTCTGATTCTCCTGCACAGAAGCATCATCCCGAATATATGAAGATAATACTTGTTTGCATAGGTGGTGGCATTTTGTGCCTAAGCATCATCATATGTATTGTAGCCGGTTGCTATTGGAGAAGAAGATCTCAAAACGATCCACATGGTATTATGGCCATGACAGAATATAAAAGAGTGTCCTATGATGACCTTCTTAGAGCTACTAACGGTTTCTCTGTGGAGTATCTAATTGGAAGTGGTTCTTTTGGAGTGGTGTATAAAGCTTCTATGAGTTTAGGAAGTGCCGAAACCGTTGCTGTTAAGGTACTAAACCTCGAGCAACACGGTGCGTTTAGAAGCTTTTTATCAGAATGTGAGGCCTTAAGAAATGTCAGACACCGAAATCTAATCAAGATCCTCAGTGTTTGCTCTAGCATAGATCATCGAGGTAACAATTTTAAGGCATTGATTTTTGAGTTCATGCCTAATGGTAGCTTGGATATATGGTTGCATCCAGTTGCACGTGAGGATCAGCCTCTCAAATTCCTCACCCTATTACAAAGGATGAATGTAGCAATTGATATTGCCAAGGCATTGGATTATCTCCATGATCACAAGCCAGTGCCAATTATACATTGTGATCTTAAACCGAGTAACGTGCTTTTGGATGACGACATGATAGCACATGTGGGTGATTTCGGATTAGCCCGGTTTCTAGATCGATCTGATAACGTGTATGCTCAATCAATAACAAGTACAGGTGGAATCAAAGGTTCTATTGGCTACATTCCTCCAGGTACAAATCTCAATAACCCTACGCATGATGAAAAATTATTTCCTTCAGTATTACATCTTTCATCTATTGTCTATTAACAACTTGCCATCGTAATTCGTTGTCTTTAAGAAACTTTTTTTTTGTGAAACTCTATTGGAAAAGAGCTGGTTGATTACACTAGGATCCTCTTGGCCTATATATCATAATTACTACAGAAATCTAGTCATTGCATAAATTATGGATACAAATTATGAAATAAATACAAATTTACCAAAAAAACAAAAAAAAACACGACTAATTAGACAGGTAGTATAGAACATTAAGGAAGAAAGACAACGGTGGTCGCTTCCAATTTAATTAGTTTGAATAATTTATTATTTGCTCAATGGATTCTAGTACAAACAAAAATGCCAAATTATTGATTTTATTTACTCATCGAAAGTTATAAAAAGTGGCTGTATGTATTTTTCACTGCTTAGAATATGGAATGGGCGGTCAGGCTTCCCCGCAAGGAGATGTGTATAGCTACGGCATTCTTCTGCTGGAAATGTTCACTGGAATTAGCCCCATCGACGAAAGATTCGGAGACGGTTTGAGCCTTCACAAGCATGTTGAGACAGCATTTACAGCCGGAGTCACGGACATTATTGATGCCAAATTGTTCTCGTCTGATCAGGGGAATAAGAATACATTGGTACCAGAGAACTCTCAAGAATGCTTGGTTTTGGTGATTCGATGCGGACTACTGTGCTCCAAGGAGTCGGCGAAAGAGCGCATTTCAATGAATAATGTTGTGAAAGAGTTAAATTCAGCACGTAACAAGTTGCTAAAGTGAAGGAGATTGAACATGATTTGTAAACCAAGCATAAGAGAATTATGTATATAAAATTGGATTTATTCATTGTCATTATTTTTGGTGCTCTTATATTGACTCCATACCGAGTGGCAAGCAGCGCGTATAATGGAACAATATTTGGAAGCCATGTGGGCTCATGGGCTACAATTATAAAGCTGGCGACGAGTGTGGGCCAGATCTTACGAGGCGTGAAGTGCAAGAGGAATAGAAGCAGAGTTTAAAAGGACACAATCCCATTTCAGTAGTTCAAGCTGACTTGTTTATGTTCAGCAAATTTTGTTTGATTCCGTTAAGACCGCATTATAAGTTATGGACAATAAACTATTCATATCTGGTATGAATCATGGAAATTGGAAGAACAAAATTTATGCAAAATAAATAAATTCACAGTATATCCTGTACAGTAGAGAGCCTCCACTCCACTAACTAGAAGCAACGTCATCCAAAACCATAGATGAAATAGTGATTCTAACTTTCTATTTATTTTCTCAATTTTCTACACAACATTCCTATCCCCTATTAATTTGTCTTGAGATGTCCCCCCTCAGATGAAAAACTATTTTTCGAAACTTCTGAGCAGTCTACCAGCATCTCAGAAAATATAAATTATGCTCTCAGATATTTTTTAATTCTTTTAAAGCGTTGATCAATTGGTGTTGCTTTGTTCTCCTGCTTCGGATGAAGTTGGTACTTCCACTAATGACTCAATGTCGATGCTCCCAGTGCGACTCTTTCGGTTTCTCTGCTTCTCGCATTCAATAAAGTAACTTTTAGAAATTTTCTTCATTAATAATTGATGAACATTGGATATGAGGTTAACAAATCACTAAGCAGGGCTAAATCAAGGATTAACTGCAAGAGTCGAAGCTCTATTGACCACTCAATTAAACCTTTGAGAAATTTTATGGTGAACCAGTAACTTATACTGACAAGTTCTTAAAAATTATTAGAATTCATAATGATTAAATTACTTGATTAAAATAATATTACCTCTCGAGGCAAGGCCTCAACAGCTTCAAGCATCTGTACAATCTGGCTCATCTTGGGTCTCTTATCAGCATCAGGGTCGACACTCCGAAGAGCAACTAAAAGGACCCGTTTGAGAGCTCGTATGGTCGGCTTTACATCAAGATTCGGGTCAACTACCTCATCAGTTCTCTTACTTCCAACAATCATTTTCACCCACTCAACAAGGTTTACCTGAATAAAGAAAAACATGGCATCCATTTGTAAACAAGGTTAGTCGTACCTGCTGATTCCTACTTGTATCAATTCTGGCTTGGTACGAGAGCTGTTTGATAGAATTCAAAATGTAACTACTTCAAAACAAACAAGAACATATTCGTAGAATTTCTTTTTTTTTTTTGGGTTGGGAGGGAGGGGAGGATAAGAGTTCAGAATGGACCTTGTTTAATTTGGTCAAGGCTCCTAATTATCTAATTCAATCAGTTATATCGTAAATTATTGTCGAGCCTACTTTAGGATGCATGATTAAATACCTATAGATAACTTAAGGAAGCCTACTTGAAAAAATAAAATTTAGAAGTTCATGGGCCATTTCGAACAAAAGAAAAAAATTAACGAGTCATATTGAGATGCACACATGAGTTCAGGACAGAATATTCAATTTTTGACATTATTTTCGAAATATAATTACGTAACATAAGTGAAAATAAAAAATGATGTAACATCTTACCTCATTATTAGGCCGACTATAATCAATAGGATCCCTACCAGTCACGGCTTCGAATACAAGAACCCCAAAACTATATATATCACTTTTCTCATTCAGCATTCCTGTATTTGCATATTCCGGTGCTACATAGCTGGAATTAAACATATATCTTAAATACAGTTAGGAAACAACCCCCTCATATATCAGGAAAATAGTAAAATAAGGAGAAAAAACAGGTAAAGGTTGAGGACATATGTTGTACCCGTATGTACCCATCACTCGAGTGGAGACATAGCTTTTGTCTGAACCCAATAGCTTGGCTAATCCAAAATCAGACAATTTACCGCTGAACTCCTCGTCGATTAATATGTTACTTGATTTTATATCTCGGTGCACGACTTTTGGGTCAATTCCCTCGTGTAGGTATGCCAGCCTGTTTGCATTCTCATAAATGTCCCGTTTTAGATTTCATTGTCATGATTAGATCAAATGAAACGACAACTAAATATTCTATGGCACCTATTTCCCTAAATTAGCTCCTGAAGGGGAGGTCCAATACCACATCTTCAGCCCAAATTAGCATCCACTAAGCCCAAATTAAACTTTTAACTATGCAACTAAGTCTCAAAAGTGTCCAACTTCGCATCTTAAATTCTCAGTTCAACATTAAACACTGATATGAAAACTAAAATGCCGTATTACAATCTGTGAATTAGAGCTAATATAATCAAAATTAGGTTACAGACTTACGCCTTGGCAGTACCAAGTAGTATCTTTACACGATTGTCCCAAGTAAGTACTCCTCGGTGGGACATGGCACCATGGAGCCACTGTTCGAGGTTGCCATTGTTCACATACTCATACACAAGCATCCTATTAAATTATTAAGAAAAAGAGGAACATAGAAAAGAAAAGGATAACATGATTAGCTCAATTGAAATAAAAACCTAAAGCTCATGGTCTATTCAAACCAGCACCTAGTAAAAAATTTGTTATGGCTGGTAACTGATAGTATCGTTGCCGAACTTTGCAATAGACCAAATTCACTGCCAATTAGACATTTTTGGCTCCTCCATTACACAAATTCTTAATCTTTTTTTTTTCTATGGAAAGAAGATGCCCTTTAAGGTTGCCTCGGTTACGGAATTAAGTTGCATTATCATTCGTGTAGATTAACCAATTAGACACATGGAAATACCTTCAGTAAGCCTAAAATTTAATCCAACAGACCTGAACTTACCCATAATTGTTCAAATATAGCATAAATACATGCCAAATAAACTAACAAGGAAACCAAAAATGGTAATATTGTAAATATCATTATCACAACAATAACAGCACCCAGGCAGGGTGGAGCTCGGTAGGGATTATACTGGTTATATTAAATGGAGCACAATTTGAATTGGTATTATTCTGATAAAAGAAAAGGTAAAAGGCAAAAAGCGACAATAATAAAAATTTAGGTCTTATTTGTGACAAAAATGCCCCCAACCTGTGGGTTCCTTCAACGCAATAGCCGAGAAGCCGCACTAAGTTCTTATGACGAACATGGCCTATGGCTTCTACTTCCACTCTAAATTCTTTCTCAGCTTGTCCCCTAAAATGCAAACACAGAGAGAGATTCACTGTTCCACCAAAGCATCCAGACATCGTTGGTAAGAAAATTGGCATTACATGACACCACACCTGGAACAATTAAGAGGCCTAACACCTAAACCACCATTTTGTTCAATTTGGTTCCCAAATTTTCTATGTTTTTAAGCAACCCATATACTTTTCTTAAAATCATCCAAGTCCTTCCTTTAGTTATCTTTTGCAGTGTTAATATGGCAAGGGTCAACTGGGCAGCTGCCCCACCAAACAAATAGAACTTAAATAAATAGAACCTCTTAATTTTTTATTTGTTCTTTTTTAATCTCCACTAGGAAACTACCACTAACAGAACATTGAATCTTACCACATCAGCATCATTAAAGATAATCCTAGGGAATACCTAACTAAATACAGGATAGAAACCAAAAGCTCAGAGGGAACATTCAACCAATCACAAAAGGGACGCAGGACCATTTTTGGACATTCTTCAATAAATAAAATTAAATCAACCGCAGAAACTTACACATTGTTAAGAATCCTCTTAACCGCAACTTCAGTCCCATTAATTAATTTTCCCCGATAAACAACCCCGTAACCCCCTTCTCCAATCACATTCTCTTTCGAAAACCGGTCTGTGGCCAATTCAAGGTCGCGCAAGGTAAACCAATGACCCCACCCGATGTGGGACAACTCGGGGAGACCAACTAAAGGAGACGCCGCATACGGCCTTTTACCCTGTCCAGACCCACCGTCAGAATAAGAACTCCCGGCCCGATCCAGGTTACCACCTGAGTTGCATTGGCTTGCATCATCTGCTTCATTTGATGCCTTGCTATCAATGTACTTACTTTTGGGTGAGAATGTAGGGTTTTCCGGTTTGTTGAAATTTTCGGCAAGACTGTGATTGTGAATTTGTGAAGTGTTGACGGAATCAACGGTTATTTCTTTCGAGACAGTGGGGATTTGGGGCTGAGTGTAAAAAGTGTACTGGTTATTTGTGGTTGAATCCTTGCTTTTCCGCCGGAGAGAGGCCCATATTAATAGCATTAGCAAAATCGTTGAGGTTAGAATGCCGATGCAGATTGCGATCAGAACCCACAGTTTGAGGTGGAATATCGGGGTTGATTGTGATAATGCATCATTTAAAGACGACATTCTCCCTCTTTCTTTCTCGTTTTCTTTTTTACTTGATAAGATAATATAGTCAAAATTTTAATATATCCCAAGAATTGCAAGTACAGAATAATGCTTATCCTACAAGAAAAAAAACAAATGTCCCTTGAAATTTGCAATTATGGAATTGGAGGTAATTGAAGAAATTGACTATATTATATGAAAAACAAGGTATTGTGTATGATTGGGCATCTTTTCTTTTCTTTTTGTGGGTGTTTAGTTGGCATCCTTATGGGAGCTGAGATATGGACCTGGTTCTAGAAAAACAAGACTATCTAAAATTCTCAAGGACAAATCATCTTCCAAATTAGAAGTTCTAAGGCCAAAAGAAAAGGTAGAGAGCAACTCCAATGGTGACTAAATGAAAATATCTTATACCATAAATCTTAATTCCATCTAGCTATTAAAAATCGAGCACCAAATTTGCATGAAATTACCTTCTTTAACCAGATAATTCAGTCCAGTCAATCTCTGCTTCACCAAGAAAAAACCTTGGTCGACAACAATGGGAGCAATCAGAGACGAGAAGCTCCAAACCAACCCAATTTCAAAACAGATTTGAGAGGTTGGGAGTTGGAGCTTGATTTTCTTTCCTGCTCCAGCATTTGACAGCTTGAAAGAAGAAGATAGATACAAAAGTAGACAACTTGCCTAAATTGTTTGCAATGGCAGAAATGCACACATGTAGAGAGAGAAAAAAAAAATAGAGAGAGTAAAGGGAAAGCAAAGGGGAGGTGTTAGGAAGGATTGCAATTAAAGCTAGTCTTAGGAAAAGAGAGAAAATTGATTAGGAGTTGAATGGGAGGGAAGAGAGAATTTGGAAAGGAGATGAGGTCAACATAGAAAAAACAGAGAGAGAGAGAGAGAGAGAGAGCTTTTGCTTCGCTGGCACCTGCTCACACTGCAGTCTTGCTTTCTTTCCCAGTTCTAAAGCTTCAAGCACCCGGTTTGATTCGTATTAAATTGTTTTGAACAATTTTACATATCAGCCCTCCCAAAATATTATAATAGATTTATACTTCTCGGATCCCAATGGAATAATATCTGTTCGGTGGTTTTATTATATTTTATCTCTGTCTGTCATTGTTGAATACAAAGGCTTCTCTCTCAAAACGTTGGTGGTATGCAGATGCATGAATGGTTTTGATTTTTTTCTATACCGATTAATATTGAACAAGTAAAGAGATGAAATGGTTTTCAAATATTTTTAAATTTAAATATAGTACAAACTTAATTTTGATAAGAACTTATATTAGAACATACTTAATTTTGTTATAGTATAAACAGAATTTCGACATGAAATGATGGGATTGATTGGCAAATCCGTGACAAAATTGTCCTAAATAAGAAAAATCATTTTTCATTACTAAAATTTAATACAAAAAGTGAGAAAATTTTCTAAAAAAAATATTTAAATAGAAGTTGGACGTGGAATTGTTCACAGCTGACCTTTAACAGGTATTATATAATTTGAGAAAAATTTAATAATTTATATCAAGAGTATTAAAATTAAAATCATGGAAACCTCACACTTTTTACAAATATGCATGTTCATACGTATTATATAGAGTCCGGCTACCAGGGGCGGATGCAGGATTTTGATCAGGGTAGGGCAAGAAATTATTGAATCGGGTTTCGAATTGAATTTAATTGGACCGTATCTTATATAATTTACCAAATTTAATATACAATGGGCCAGTTATTTTAATTGGGCTGCAGGGTAGGGCAATATCAATTTTCAGGATAGGGCAAAGGCCCAAAATCCAGTCTTTGTAAATTAGTTTTGGATTTTCAGGGTAGGGCAGTTGCCCTACCCTGTGCTACAGTAGATCCGCCCCTGCCGGCTACTATACCACTAGTGTCATTCCAAACTAAATAACACCACATCTTAAACCATTGGATCTGCTTTAATATTCGTACAAGACACTAGTGTCATTCTAGCGCTATCTTGTACACGAATATTAAAGCAGATCCAATGGTTTAAGATGTGGTGTTATTTAGTTTGGAATGACACTAGTGGTATAGTAGCCGGACTCTATTATATACTTAAATATTAAATTTCAAATTTAAATTTTATCTATAATTATTACTAAAATTATCAAATTAGATAATTATAACTGGGTCTTAAACTTTCTATCCGTACGCTCCTTTCTCTCTCCGTTTATTAGATATATTTTTTTAATATGAAGTACATATCTGTTTAGAAGCTGACATATTGTCCTTGTAATCTTACCGCTTCATTTTTTTATTTGATTCAAGTTATATACTTTTATCCAGGGAACCTACACCTACCATAGAAGAAAAAAAATGTAGCCGACATTTCTATTAATACCCAAAATAAAATAAATTAGCAAATCTGCCCTCATCTCAGAATTTTTATTAAAACTACCCTAATGCCACGATTTCAGTTGCTCTCTTTCTTACCTCGATTGCTACTGTCTATCCTTCTCGTCTTAAAAATATCTCTACTGTTGCCTAAGATCGCTCAAAATCGCCACAAAATCGCCTCTCTTTCTTTCTCTTTCTTTTTTGGATGTTAGAATGAATTTGGGTTGGTCAGGCGAGAGAAAACTCTCTTTTATAGGGGTTTTATAGCTGACCACCTCACTGGGGGGGCGGTCTGGTATAGGCAGGGGACCGCCCCACTGGGGGGCGGTCTGCTATGAACAGTGGACCGCACCACTGGGAGGCGGTTAAAGTAGTTTTAATAAAAATTCTGAGGTGAGGGCAGATTTGCTAATTTTTTTTATTTTTAGGATATAAAAATGTCGGAAAAGGTAGCTATGATTTAGAGCAGATAACTACTACAGATTAATTGTCTATTGTCTTTTTGTGTTTGTCTTTTGCGTAATTGACACCTAATGTGCAATAAATTGTAGATAGTTAGTTTAGAACTCGTTGATTGAGTTCAAAATGACACCAAACAATATTGGGCTTTATCAGCGTAGAAGTAGAACTATAATAATTATTGATTTTATATATAATTTAAAAAAGGTTTTCAAAGTTGTAAATATAAATCATTATCAAATGGTCTAACTATTATCAAAATTTTGTTTTAAAATAAATCACATGTTTTCTTTAAAAAAAAAAAAAAACAGTGCATGGTTGAATGACTTTAAATAATAAATTTTATAAAACAGAACATAGAAATTCATGATCACATAAAACAATTTTTGAAGAGCAAGAAGCCCTTAATAAACATTCTCAACCAATCACCCCAATTAAGTCACATGAAATGTTGCTTATTTTTTTAAAGAAAACTTTATAAAGTACAAAAAAAAATATCCGTTGTAATAGTTAGAAATGAAAAAAGATTGTGAATCTCAAAGCATTAAAAATCTGGACCAGTCCAACCACATGTCAAGAAAGTATTGAAATCCTTTTAAGGTACAGTTAGGCTCTCTTGGTGTTTACAGAAAAATAATTGAGAATTATTAACATTAATTTCTCCACCTGATCTGGATATTCTGAGAGTCTTGAGTACTTTTTAATCAGACAATATTTGATTTGTTAGATTCCAAAACAAACAGTCCAGATTTCTGTCAGAACACCACTTTGATGCTACAACAGTTGAAGAGGATCCAACAGTAAAGAGGACCCTCCACAAACAGGTATATAATCACACATGTAGAGGCTTTATTGGACAGAAAGCAAAAGGTTAGTTGGCATGCTTAGCACTAAGACGAATGTTTATTGGCAGTTGACCTTGGAATCTTGCTTTTCATTTTGTATATTCCAACCCTGGGGTTTTAACATTTTTATATTATGTCCTTGGTTTTGTTAGTCTGGACTTTGCCTTATAGGAAGAAACCTTGGGTTGGTTAGTGTAAAGTGTGAACTATGATGTGAAACAGGTAGGTGTCTTTATGATTTTGTTTGCCTATTGTCACTGTGTTAATGGTAGAAATAACAAAAATGATATAAATGACTATCACGGGGTTTTGAATCGGTACGATCAAATGTGACCAATATCAATATAGATCAATATTCTAGAATAATACAGACGGAGTTTCAGTTCATTTTATTCACAAATAAGGACCTTTTTGTTATAATCTTTTAAAAATTAATAAACTAAATTAACATGAGTTCTGAAAAAATTTCAATTTTATCTCCCTGTCCTAGATGGTGTGCAACTATTAACTGCGTATATAATAAAGATGATTTTTTACAAAATTCATGTCAATTATGTTTATTAGTTTTTAAAATATAGTAACTAAAAAGATTGGGAACTTTTTTTGTGATTTTTTGCGATTTGTTTGTTCAGAATCTTCTGTAATACGGAGCAGGGGTGTAACGAATAAAATAAGCACATATAACTGATATATACGGGTAAGAAAACGGACTCGTTTCGCGATTACACATTCAATTCTCTACGTTGGATCTGACAAGCGAACAAAAAAAGTGGGCCCCACCTGCTTTCTACGGACCAATGACGCGAGGAAATCTGTTGCATTGCTGCTATTCTTTTATATTTCCTCATCCAACCGTTGATATTCGTCAAGAGTCGTGTATGACAAAATTAATTATTTTCATGAGGTCCGGTTTTCCTAAAAAAAAAAAGTTAACAGCCGATTCGTACTCCAATGACGTAGTCTTCCCTGCAAATAATTTTGAAGAATAATTTCAAAATAATTACTTTTAATTTTAACATTGAAAAAATAAATTTATCTTCTATGGTATGCAACTATGTTGATGAATACATTTTTATTATGAATTTTGAAATTTCGAAACAGATTTTATTTTACAATAGATCGCTGATATATAAATCTCCTCGTGCTTTCTTGGTCTTTATTTATAGTTCCATTTTCATATAAATCAAATAATCATGAAAAAAGGTTGGGTTTAATGTTTTCCGATTGAGAATATGATATTTTACAAAATACATATCAATCCGTATTATGAATTCATATCTTTATTTTTAAAATCTAAACAGTTGATTCAAACTATTCAACATGATCTTTGTATGAAAATGTACTTAGAGATCTAAATTTTCTTTTATTATATTTTAAAATAAGTAGAAAATCACCCAATGTAAAAAATTTGAATCATTCAAAAGTAGTGATTTTCATCCTATCTAAAAAAAAGTAAATCCAGCCTTTAACTACATTTTCATGTGAAGATCATGTTGAATTATTTAAATTGATTGTTTGAAATTTGAAAGTAAATATATGAATACATAGTACGGGTCGATCCATACTTTACAAGCTACCATAGCCTCACTCAATATATTCTATTACAAAAAAGCATCTCTGAAACATTTTTTCTATAGTTCTGAATATATATAACTGTGTGTATGTGTGTGTTAGTAAAATGCAGTTTATATAATTGTTTTATTTATAAATAACATAATAAATAACATGTTATGTACGGGTGCAAACGGGTCGGATATTATCCGTTCGAATTCGAATTTTACAGATTTGGATATTCAAATACAGATAGTTGGCAGATACGGATGCGGATACGTATATGATTTATGTGGATTCAGATATGGATACGGTTTTGGTTTTGGTTTCGAAAACTGATACGGACTGCATATATTAAGTTTTCGGATGTCCGACTCTCAATCCCAATTTTCTGTTTTCACGGAATGACTTGTTTGTTTCCCGCTTCTTCTTCTCTCAGGGAGATTGTTCAAAATTTCGACTTCTTTATTTTTATCAAAATTCTGTTCTTTAATTTTAGTTAAATTGTTAGAATTTTAGCATCTCGCTTTTGGTTCTCAATGATGTTTTTGTTTGTTAGTGAATTTGAGATGGTCATGTTTCCCACTATGCACGAACAAATTTAAATGAAAAAATGTGACAAATCAGTCAATTCCAAATTTAATCCTAAAGGATGCATAATCCTGTGAGCCCTCTGTTCCTTTTTGTTGAGAATCAAGAAGAAGATTAGGGACTAATCAAGCCTCAGAATCCAATTTAGGATTTAATTTCATCATTGGCTTGTTTTAGAAAAAAAGGAGCAACTATATTTGTAAAATAAAGTTACTTCTACTTTTTTTCCTTTTTTAGAAATTATAGGCAATAGGCAACCGATAGTTTAGATAGGAAACGGTAATATTTCTAACCGTTAGCTTTTCTCTTTTTCTGGCTATATAACAGCCACTGTACACACTCAATAATCAGATTTGCAATAACAAATTCTCAAATCATCATTCTCTATTTTCCGCACAAAACTAACATGGTATCAGAGCTGAGTTCATACCAGTAAACAAACAGAGAGGGTCAAAGAGCCACAGAGCCAACAAAAAACCCAATCTCACAAAAACCAGAAAACTGGTAAACAATACCAGTATCAACAGAAAAAAACCAGAAAATGTCACAACAGACCGACAACACCAAGCTGACAGCAATCATACTTTCTGGCAGCAAAAATTACATCCCATGGTCCAGATCAGTGATGCTGGCACTCAGTGGCAGAGGCAAAATGGCCTTTGTCACTGGAAAAAGAAAAAAAACCAAAAGCAGATAAACCACTGGAACCAACCGAAGAAGAAAGCACAAAAATTGAAGAATGGCAATCAATCGATCACATGATCATGTCATGGCTGGTAAACACCATGGAACCCCAAATATCCTCAGCCTTTATGTATCTAAATTCATCGAAAGAGGTGTGGGATACTGCAAAGAAAAGATATGGCCAGCAACACAACTTTGCCCATATCTTCAGCCTCAAACAAGAGCTCGCACAAATCAAACAAGGAGGAAATCAAACAAATTCACAGCTTGTAACCGAAATCACCACCAAATGGGAGAAACTCAAGGTTTACCTCCCCCCAACAACAGACCCAGAAGAAATACAAAAAAGAGCCGATCAAGATTTAGTATTTACTTATCTGGGCTCTCTTGATCCAAGCTATGAAGCCGCTCGCTCTCAAATTCTCCTTTCACCCGAACTACCATCTTTCGATGAAATCGTTGCAACAATAGAGAGAGAGGAGTCGAGAAGGCTGCCAATGAACCCGCAACACACCCAAATCTCAGAAAACAAAGGTTTCAAAGCCCAATTCCAAAACCCTAGAAATGGCGGCAAAGGAAGAGGGGCTACCAGCACCGATCGGTGCGACCACTGCAATCGTGCCGGTCACAACCGAGACGGATGCTGGTTTCTCCATCCTCATCTTCGCCCAGTCAGAGAGAAAGGCGATTTTGGTGGCGCACGGAAGTGGGATAATCGCGGGGAGAAGAAAGGGTTCGGAGCTCAAAGAGAGAAAGGGGGTCCAAGCGAACCAAGTGAACGGGCTGCCTCCAGCGACAGAAGCGGGTTAGACCCAACCGACTCAAGTGGCTCTGACCCGGATCCAATGCGGCAGCTCATGGAGCAACTGTCTGTGCTGCTCCAGCAAAACAATAAAAAAAACTCTGGTATTGCATCCAATTTAATTTATAATTCTGAAATTCAAAATTGGATTCTCGATTCTGGTGCAACGGACCACATGACAGGAAATAAAAAATTGTTGAACAATTTTAAAGAATGTAGAACCAAACAATTTGTAATTGTTGCCAACGGTGAAAAAATGAAAATTGGAGGAATAGGTACAATTAGCATTTTTTCCAAGGAACTACCAAATGTCTTGTATGTTGAAAATTGCTCATCTAATTTGTTATCCATTAGTAAAATCACAAATGAATTAAATTGCGAAGTCATTTTTTCATCAAAGAATGTGATTTTTCAGGAATGGATAACCAAGAAGGTGATTGGTGAAGGTGTTTTACAAAATGGACTCTATAATTTAAATCATGACAAAACTAATTTTAGTGTCAAGAGACAAGAAGATTTAGGAACTCTTTGGCATAGAAGAATTGGGCATCCTTCCGATAAAATTCTAAAATGTATTTTTGATTTTTCTAAATTAGATTGTAGTAATTGTGAAGTGTGTAAGTTAGGAAAACACACTAGATTACCATTTTATTCTTCAAGTTGTAAGAGCGAAAAACCTTTTGAATTAATTCATTCGGATGTATGGGGACCGGCCCCTATTAATTCGTTTAATGGATACAAATATTTTGTTCTATTCATAGATGATTTTTCTCGCACAACTTGGTTATATTTATTAAAAAATAAAAGTGAAGTTTTTTCATATTTTCAAGAATTCTATAATTTTATAGAAACACAATTTGATGCAAAAATTAAAATTTTTAGATCCGATAATGGAACGGAATTTGTAAATCAAAATTTCTCAAGTTTCTTTAAGCAAAAAGGAATTTTACATCAAACTACTTGTGTTTATACACCCGAACAAAATGGAGTGTCGGAAAGAAAAAATCGACACCTCCTTGAAATGACTAGGGTACTTTTATTTCAAAATAATGTTCCAAAAAAATTTTGGTCGGATGCCGTTCTTACTTCAACTTATTTAATAAATAGATTGCCTAGTGCAAAATTAAATTATAAGAGTCCATTGGAAATCCTTTACCAAAGAAAAATTAACATAGGCCATTTGAGAGTATTTGGATGCAAATGCTATGTACACAAAAATAAACTAGATAAATTGGATTATACTTCTATCAAAGCCATTTTTTTGGGATACTCCTCACAAAAAAAGGGCTACAAATGCTATGATCCAATTAATCAAAAATTCTACATATCTAGAGATGTAACATTTCTAGAAAATGAGCCTTATTATAAAAATGTTGATAAAGAAATCAACATTCAAGAATCACCAAGTAATATGATATGGCCACAAATAAATATTCCGGAAGAAAATAGAAATTCAATAGAAAATGAAGGTGAGATAGAAGAAACCTTACAAAATGAGGAAGAGGAAGAAATAAATGTGGAGGGAACACCATTAAGAAGGTCATCAAGACAAATACTACCCTCGACAAGGCTAAGGGATTTTGTGACATACAAGGTACAATATCCTATCCAAAATTTCATTTCTTATAAAAATATTTCATCTCCACATAAAGTATTTCTAACCTCTATTTCAAAGGAACAAGAGCCAAATAGTTACCATGAAGCTATAAAAAATCCAATTTGGTGTAAAGCTATGAAAGAGGAGCTAAAAGCCTTAGAAAAAAATGAAACTTGGGAAGTTATACAATTACCAAAAAATAAAAAACCCGTAGGTTGTAAATGGGTGTACAAAATTAAATACAATAGCGATGGTACTATAGAACGGTATAAGGCACGCTTAGTTGCCAAGGGTTATACCCAAACATATGGTATAGACTACCATGAGACCTTTGCACCGGTGGCCAAAATGAACACCGTAAGGATTTTATTTTCCATTGCGGTAAACCAAAATTGGAAATTATACCAAATGGATGTCAAAAACGCATTTCTTCAAGGAACACTTGAAGAAGAGGTATATATGAATTTACCACCCGGTCATGAAAAAGAAAATAATCAAGAAATAGGTTGCAAATTGAAGAAATCAATTTATGGATTGAAGCAATCTCCAAGAGCTTGGTATGGCAAATTAAGCACTTATTTAATTTCTTGTAATTTTAAAATTAGTAGTGCCGATCATTCACTTTTTGTTAAAATTGAAAAAAATGACACTACCATCATATTAGTGTATGTAGATGACATTATAATCACCGGAAATAATTTAGAGGAAATTGAGGGGATTAAATCTCAATTAAAAAGAAAATTTGATATCAAAGATCTTGGTTATTTAAAATATTTTTTAGGAATAGAAATAGCACGTTCAAACAAGGGTCTATTTATTTCTCAAAGAAAATATACCTTAGATTTACTAAAAGAAACCGGAAAGTTAGGATGTAAGCCGGCCTCAACACCAATAGATGGAAAATACAAATTAAATTCCGAAGATGGTGAATTGTTAGAAGACATAAATCATTTTCAAAGACTTGTAGGAAAATTAATATATCTTACCGTTACACGACCCGATATTTCTTTTTCGGTAAGCCAAATTAGTAAATTTATGCATACACCAAGAACACCACACCTAGAAGCCATAAATAAAATTCTAAGGTATTTAAAAGGAACACCCGGGCAAGGGGTGTGGATGAAAAATAATAATTCTAATGATCTATGTGGCTATTCCGATGCAGATTGGGCCGGAAGCTTCGATAGAAAATCGACAACCGGTTTTTGTACCTTTGTAGGCGGAAATTTAGTCACATGGAAGAGCAAGAAACAAAATGTCGTGGCACGATCAAGTGCCGAAGCGGAGTATCGTGCCATGGCATCAACCGCAAGCGAGTTGACATGGGTCAAGCAACTTCTTGCGGATATGGGAATTAAAATTCAAGCACCAATAAAAATGTTTTGCGACAATCAAGCGGCGAGGCATATAGCATCCAACCCCGTGTTTCACGAAAGAACTAAACATATTGAAGTGGATTGCCATTTCATTCGAGAAAAAATTCAAGCGAAAGAAATCGAAACTCCCTTTGTACGAAGCGAAGAACAATTGGCGGACATCTTTACAAAAGGATTAGATCCCAAGCCATTCGAAGAAAATATACGCAAGTTAGGGTTGATCGACATCTACACGTCTAACTTGAGGGGGAGTGATGAGAATCAAGAAGAAGATTAGGGACTAATCAAGCCTCAGAATCCAATTAGGATTTAATTTCATCATTGGCTTGTTTTAGAAAAAAGGAGCAACTATATTTGTAAATAAAGTTACTTCTACTTTTTTCCTTTTTTAGAAATTATAGGCAATAGGCAACCGATAGTTTAGATAGGAAACGGTAATATTTCTAACCGTTAGCTTTTCTCTTTTTCTGGCTATAAAACAGCCACTGTACATCAACACAACTCAGATTTGCATTAACAAATTCTCAAATCATCATTCTCTATTTTCCGCACAAAACTAACACTTTTCGATCACTTGTGCATATGAGTTTTATTAGAACCTTGTTCCTAATCAAAGCATACAGTACTTAATGGAGGATTTGTTGCACAATTCTAGGTTCAAACAAGTCAAAAACAATATTGAGGCCATATTTGCAGAATCAGGGTAAACCACCTCTAAGATTAGTTCAAATTTTTGTAATTAATAAAATGAGATCCTATCCTAATACACCACTGAATGTTAGTTTAATAGATATATATTTTGTAATTGCATAACAAGTTAATTCTAGATATACCGCTCGACGCGCACGAATCTCATTTGCCTCAAGTGTGGATCGTCAAGTCATATGGCGCTTGATTGCCGCAATGGTCAACTTTGTTTTATATGTAACAAAATTGGACATAAATCACGGGTGTGCAATGCTACTGCTTCATATTTCCCGCCAACACCTCCACCAAAACCTCTCATGAACCCTTAGATCCGACAGAACTAAAGTGGTAAAACCTCTAGAAAACGCTTTGCTACCATGGCGGTGCCTCTTCGCACTCCGATTGTCACTCTGACGCCTACTCGGGAGTCTGAAATGATTGAATAAGAGTTCACTCAAAGCTTCATCCTCGATAATATCGGTAGATGGGGCCAGCGAGGATTGAGCGAACCCTTGCACAAAAATTCAAGAGGATCCACAGACCACCACTGGATTGCCACGATCTATGCTGAATTAGAAATTAAAGATATTTTTTGAATTAGAAAGGTTAATTAGAGATATTTTTTGAATTACAATCATTTTTTGAATTAGAGATACGGATTCATATTCAAATTATGAATTAGAAATTCAAATTATATCCGTATTTGTATTTGTATCCGTCTAATATTCGATCCGTATTCGTATACGATTAATCTGATTCTTATCCGTATCCAAAAAAAATATACGGATATGGATATGATTTTACCATTATCCGATCCATTTGCATCCCTAATTGTATGTCCTGTATTAATTGATTGATTTAGTGTAGATATGGTATGAATGTATTTTTCCTTCTTCAAATTACTTGAAACGTAGGCTAAAAAACACAATGTTTGCATGATTATTGTTAAATATACAAACACTTATATTAAATCTTCACATATGAAGATTTAGTCATATAATAACTAATAATTTTATTCCTAAGTGTTTGTTCATGATTTTGTCATCCTTTTTCTTTTAGAAATACTAAATATTTTACATATTTTACATATTTTATATTATACTGCATCCAATTCTTCATCTATACTTTAATGTCTTTTAGCTTAAGAGGCATCCGTCTTAATTTTTGTTCTTATATTTATTGTTAACAAATTGATTTCTACATATATATATATATATATATATAATTAAAAATGTTTTGATTGCGGATGATAGAATTTTAGAAATAATTAATGTTGAAGCAAATTTCTAACTATCAAATGAATTTGAAGGGAAGTTAGGAATCACGCTAATCACATGCAACCCACCTCTTTTTATTTTTTTTGGGGCCACCTTCTGGTAGGCTATAACCATTGCACAAATCAAAGCTGGATCATAGTTGCACGCATGATACATGTTTTTCTCTTCTTCTTTTTTTTTCTTTCTTAAGAAAGGAAAGTAATTATTCACAGGAAAATCTATTAGAGTGAGAATATATATATAATATCTAAATATATATATTATGCTCAGGGTTTAAATATATTTATTTATTTATTCTATATGCCTTCATTTTTAGAATTTTAATAACTTAAAATTTAATACTTAAATGTTAAAAACAAATACTAGACATGATATATATTCTTTCTCTATGCACCTATAAAAGATTATGACAATTTAACTTTATTTTGATAGTAATCAAGAATTTATAAAAATACACTGATATAGATAAGTTCTAAATGTTGATTTTTCAACTTATTGATTCATATTAAAATTAAAAAAATTAAAGTGATCATTTTTTTTTGTGCATGTAGAGAAAATAATATAGAATATATTTGATGGTTTTATTTGACATATAAATATTATCATTAAAAAAGTGAAAGGACGATGAAAGTCACAACCATAAAGGTGTTTAAATCCTCATTTGATGTATCTGCCAATCTAGAGAATTAATTGATAAAAGATCAAGCATCAAATAACCCAAATTGATAATTATATTTATATCTCTAAATGGAAATTCAATCATTTTTTATTGCATCACTTTTGAAGCACGTCTTGTATAAAGAATAGAGAATGTTGCTGCGTTTCTAAGTATTTTATTTTGGTAAGTACTGCGTAATTCGTATCCTCTGCATTAATGCATAATAAATCCGGACCGTTTGATCTGTATTGACAGATTAAAGATGTTCCGTGTGTTTCACTTCGAATTAGATTGACTCGAATTCTAATTAGACGGCCGAAATGTATCAACTCAAAAGTTGAGTTAATGCAGAAAATGCGAAGAACTCAGTATTGTGACAACTGTCAAATAAGGTTATATAATTATAACTTTTTCCTTTAAAAAAAACCATTAGAAGTTTATTGTTAAAAAATATTGTGATGAACTTTTAGGCTTGCCCTCGATATCGGTATGTCTGTTTTTCAAAGATTCCTATTTAAATTCCAACAAGAGCTAAATTGAAGTACAAAAAAAAAATTCGGATCCCCTCACGTACCTGAGGTACAATAATAAAATCTGGATCGTTCTTTTAACCTGACAGGAATCTCAAAACAGATCATTTATAGTTTCTACCATAGTGACAAATGAATTATTCGGATTCAGTTTGGTGAGGTAAAAAATCCGTTATTCGGAAATAATTCGGGTATAATTCGGAAATGATTCGGAATTATCAGAACCAAAGATCTCAGTCCTACAAGGAAACAATAAAAACCAAAAAAAATATTCTGAGAAAAATTCGGGAATAATTCGTAAAATTCGGGAGAAGTTCGTAAAATTCGCGAATTATTGAGAAATAATTTGGTCAAAATTCAGTCAACTGAATAATTCGGCGTTCGGTTCGTCTTCACAAAAAAAAATTATTTGTGAATCTTGTAACTATACTTTCTACATACCGGATTGAGTTTGATTCTGCTAAAATTATTCTGGACCGTCGATTTATATATTACATCTCAGGTATCTGGGAGGATATACGGACTTAAAAAAAAACGAGGTTGCATAGTGTCTACAGTTTGTAATAAGAAGATTTACTCTGACAAAAAAAAAAAGATTTACTCTGACTCTTAAATATTTTTTTAGGAGAACTGACTTTTAAATCTCAATGGATATTATTGATTTATTAAAATTAATGAAAAATGACAAGGTTATGACATTTGAGTGATGTGACAAGTTTACGTACAAAAAGATTATATCTGACAAGATCCTAACATTTGAGTTCATTAGAAAAATTGACAGATAAAATATTGATTCAGACAAATTACTTACTTTGGATATTATAATAAATTATTTACAGAAAACTGGATAAATAATGATATAGTTTGTTTGATAATACATAATATCATTCCTAAGTTATAATTTTCATAAAAATAAAAAATATCAGCTATTCTGTACGAAACACATTAAAAATTAACTTAAGTGTAATACATAAACTTATTTCAGTTTTATAATAAGGATTTTAAATAAAGACAAAATTGATATAAAGAGAAAAAAAAAGTTTCTCAGCGTTGAAATTATAATTAGACTTTCAAGATAGCATGCACTTTGACAAAATATAAATCGATTTTTTTTTAATTTGAAAACAAGTGTTTTTTTTTTTTTTTAAACTTGGAAGCGACTTCAACAAGTGTCATTTTTTGTCGGCGGAGTTTTGAAGAAGTTTCTTATAATCACATGTCATCGATTTTGGCAGCGAATGTGACTGGTGAAAAGTACACCGGTAATTAAATGCTGGGTACCAAACGGCGTGAAACAAATGAAGTTGCTCATTCATTCTTACTAGTTATCCATATACAAGTATGAATTTAATTGCAAACGAATTCTCTTTCTTCAGTTTAAAATTAGAAAGACAATCTACTGTCAGAGCTAACTGTTAAAACTTTAAAATTAAAATTGGTCCAAGTTATCCTTCGCTGGTAAGGGGTAACTAATGACCCTATTTCCGACATTTTTATTACTATCCAAAGTTAATTACAAATTAATAAGTTTATCCATGATTTCCGAGTTTTTCCAAAAATGTCCAAACCAGTTATAAAATGGTCGGTTTTCTCTTCTTCTTTTTTTTTTTTCATTTTAGAGACACTACGAAGAGCAAAATAATAAAATCTAACACTGAAAATTCAAATTTTTTGTTTAAATTTTTTGTTAGATTACTCCTTAAATACACTAGATTATTTGAAATTATGTTGAATTACACTATATTACATTAAATTACGCTAAAATACGGTAAATTACTGTGTGTCTTCATAGTGATTTTATAATTAGAAACTATTTTTTGTTTCTCTTTTATTTATAATTAGAACTATTTTTTTAAGAGACACTATGAAGAGCAAGATAATGAAATCTAACACTGAAGTTTGAATTTTTTGTTTAAATTATTTGTTAGATTACTTCTTTTGATGTATAATTAGCATATTTATACTAAAATACGCTAAATTACTTGAAATTATGTTGAATTACACTATTTACGTTAAATTACGCTAAATTACATTACATTACAAAAAATATAGTAAATTACGCTAAATTACATATGAATAGGGACGATATCTTCACTGAAAAGGCGAAAAATAACGACGAAACTTCAAACGGTCATAAAACGACGCTCGAGTGTCCGATTTCAGCAAATGACCACTTTTTAGAAAGCTTGCGAAAATATGCATGCGTCAGTGCCCGCGATGCCGAATTTTAAAATTCAAAATTGCCAAAAAACTAAGAAAGTGCCTCAAAACTTGAGTTGAAGTTTCCGATTAAGATTTTCATTTCTATTATTCAATCTAAGTAGTTCAGTAAATTAAGTTACATAATGAACTTGTAGAATATCAATTTTTACTATTTTCCGAATTTTTTTACTATTTTTTATGATTCATGAAAGATGACACAAAATCGGTCTACTTTAGCGTAATTTTGCGTAGTTTAGCGCAATTTACCGTATTTCAGCATAATTAGCGAAGTTATTGTAATTTAGCGTAATTTAACGTAATTTAGTGTAATTCAACATAATTTATTGTAATATAGTGTAATTCAACATAATTTCAAGTAATCTAGTGTACTTTAGTATAAATATGCTAATTATAAATAAAAAGAAGTAATCTAACAAATAATTTAAATCAAAAATTCGAATTTTCAGTGTTAGATTTCACTATTTTGTTTTTCGTAGTGTCTCTAAAAAAACAAGAAGAAGAGAAAACCGGCCATTTTATGACCGGTTTGGACTTTTTGAAAAAGTCGGAAATCATGGGTAAACTTATTAATTTGTAATTAACTTTGGATATTAATAAAAATGTCGGCTCTATTTGATCACCATATTATTTGAATAACAACTAAGATTTATATTTCTTGGGACATTTATAGGAATTCGTATCCTCTGTGTTAACTCAATCTTTAGTTAAGATCTGGACCGTTCGATATAAATCCGCACTAATGTTAAAGCCCCCGTGTGTCATAGGCCTGAACCAAATTAATCCGAATTTTGATCGCACAGTCCATAATTTAACTCAAAAGGATGCATATTCCATTTATCGTCGGGGGGGTGGGATGGTGTGATTCTGGTGTAATTAAAAAATTAATTTTGTGGAAACAAGATTGATTCTTCTTTTTTCAGGAAATGAAGGACCAATGGGTCTCGTTAGTCTTTGTTCAATGGAGATAGGGATGGAAGAGAGAAACGGAAGGAGATGAGAAGACCGACGAATTTCACAGCCCCTGTTGGATGGATTACTAGTCATTTTTTTTTTATGCAGCTAAAACAAATTGTAATTTGTGGAAACCACTGAGATCAAACTCTTAATTTAATTCTAGAGAAAACTCTAATTGAACTCAATTATTGATATGGTCACATTTATGGGATCAAAAAAATAATCCGTCTTGTTTCCGATAATTTGATTTTTTTTATTTCTAACAATAAAAAAATGGATTCTGGAGAAACTCGAATTTATACCTGAAAATGGAAAATTGGGCTTTTGATCCGTTTAATTATCAGATCATATTAAATCATGGATTCATGGCCCGTGTGATATTTCGACAGATATACAAAGAAAAGCTCTACGCTAGTCGCTAGAGCCTAGAGCTCAAGGGAGAGATTCTCTGAGGCGAAAGCGCTTGAGATTCCCGTAAACTGAATTTAGTTCAGGATTACTTAACAAGTTCAGTGACTGCGGATTTTCTGCTATGAGAAAATATTTTTATTATAATTAGATTTTCCAAATTTAATTTATAAAAAATATTTCTTAAATATATTTTGAATTTTGTATGATCTAACGAGTTCAATTTTAATCCAACAACTTGAGCAAACTACATCCGTCGTGTTTACATAGATAAAGATACATCCGTCGTGTTTACATAGATAAAGATACTCTTGACTCGTTACCTTGACGTATAAAAAACAATAGAATTTTGTTATTTTAGCAACGGTTCTTTTCATGTGTTGATTACGAAAATCTTATGAAATTAAGTGATGTCTATGCATATATTCAGATAATGCACTACGTGACAAAAGAAAAAAATAAAGCAATATGTTAAGTATAAGAGGAGGGTTCAAATGCATCATGATTTTGTGCTCTAATATGCTCCATATTCTTATTTTTGTTTTTCAAAGTTCAACAGTCGATTCGAACTGCTCAATATGATCTTCATAGTAAAATATTCTCGGAACCAAATTTTATATTTTTTAGAATTTTTTTATTATTTTTTTACATTATTTGTCGTTGATAAAATTATATACTAATGTTTCATCGTTATCAATTGTTCAAGACGTCGGGAAAGAAGTTACGGGTCATAAAGAGGTTAGTCGAAATGTTGAAGTGCCTCAGAGAGAGAAGCCTAAAACTGATAACAGGGCTTGCATTTATATATCTTTCGCTTGTGAGCGCAGCCCAGTCCGTTTTTTAAGTTCTGTTGTAGCCCAATACGCTGGAAGCTCCAAATCGTTGAGGAGGCAGCTAGTTTCTTCCTCTTCCCAATACGCTGTAATGCACCGTTTCAGTTTAAATCTGATTCGTTCATACGTATTAATAGGGATCCAAAAAAGTAATGCCATAATCGGATACATCAAGATACGTTACGGTTTCATTATGGCACAACATGTGTGCTGATTATGTAATATGACTCATATGTTCTGTGCTGTGATTATTCGCGTGACGTAACTATCTTTCGAAACTTGACACAACACGTTACTGCGAAAAATCTGATTACTACACGTCACATGGTTACACAAGTCACGTGTAATTAGAAGTATTAAATCTTGATCGAATGGTGCATTGAATAAATTAACTTAAAATAAAAAAATAGTTACATGTGATCAAACGTAAAAACCGTGACCTGTCATGCGTGACTAACATGCCGCGACCGGCCTTTCAAATTCGGTCATGGCGTGACTAGTCATGACAAGTCACGTATTTGGATCCCTACATATTAGCACGAGTATTAAAGAAATCCGGTGCATTACTGGTGTGAATCGGTTGGTCCAAATTCTAATTGAATGGTTCGAATTCAAACTCAAACAGTACGTTAATGCAGAGATGATACATAATTTTGTAAGGTCTATATTTTGTCTGTGTTTGAGAGAAACAAGGTGGAAGGATATATGATATTTTTTTTTTTCACTCTTTTTAATAAAATACAGAGAATAAGGAAGTTAGTTAATAAAACAGAGGATAAGGAGATACTAATTTTTATTATTTTAGCTTATTGCTCTATCAAAGATGATTAATTTACTTTTATTTTATTATTTTATCTTTATAGCAAACATGATTTTTGAAAAACAATGACAAATGTTGTATCATTAATTCTTCATATTATTTTTCCGTCAAGTATTTCCAAAAAAATAAGAAGATAACTCTTATTTAATATAAAACTAAGATAAAAAATAACTCTTATTTTTTCGCACATAGAATGATAAAAAAGGAGGAGATAACTCTTGTTATTTCGCACATAGATTGATAAAAAAGAAAGATAAGAAGATAAATCTTATCTAATATAAAGCAGCGATAAATATTATTATCTCATTCTTTCACTTTAATTTTTTAGATTATATTTATTAGAAAGTAAAATAGAAGGATAATAAACATTATCATTATAAAATATGAAGTACTAAACAAGAAAGAGATTAAATTAGAGATATAGAAAAATAATATTTTTTATTATAAGTAACTTAATTCCTGTATTTTACCCCCACTATCAATTTTTTTTCTCTATTAATCACATAACTACCTCTATAAAATCACTCAAATATCATATGAATTTTTTCTCTTCATTTTAAAATATTGTAACTAATATATCTATTACTTGTATTTATTACCAAGATCGGGTTTTTTTTTTAAATAGAATTACTTTAAATCAATTTAACGGAACCAGCCTTTGCTGTTTCAAATTTAGAAATCTAGCCTCCACCGATCCTAGGGACCGGTGGAGCAAAAAATATCCAATCTACACCGGTCCTAGAGACCGGTGGAGCTTGTTTTGCACCAGGCGAAGGTCAGCCGATACCTTCGCCACAGAAAATCCCTCATTATACCTCCACCGATCCCTAGGATCGGTGGAGGCTTGATCTCCGAAGTTCATAAATGTGTTGTTTAAATGTTAGATTATAAATTTAATTAAATGTGTGATAATGTTAGATTATAAATTTAATTAAATGTGTGATGTATAGGATTTTTTTAAAAAACCATAATTAAAATAATTAAATTACTAAAACGGCATGATTGCCCCGAGATTTACAAAAACCATCAATACCGAGATGCCAATTCGGTCCGATCGAATTTTTTTACTCCGGACCGAATTGGCATTTCGGTCCCCCCTCATTTTCACCGATAACCCTAAAGTTATTTTTATTACAAAGAATTATATTATGAAAACTTATCAATAATATAAAATTTCATTTATTATTTTATTAAATGGTAATTTTTCACCGATAACCCTAGAAGTTTATTCACCGATAACTCTAAAGTTATTTTTATTACAAAGAATTATATTATAAAAACTTATCAATAATATAAAATTTCATTTATTATTTTATTAAATGGTAATTTTTCACCGATAACCCTAGAAGTTTATTCACCGATAACCCTAAAGTTATTTTTATTACAAAGAATTATATTATAAAAACTTATCAATAATATAAAATTTCATTTATTATTTTATTAAATGGTAATTTTTCACCGATAACCCTAAAGTTATTTTTATTACAAAGAATTATATTACTAAATAATTCTACAAAAAAAATTAAAATTCAGTTTTTTTTTCTAAATTAAAAATTCACACTATAATACATGAAATTACACTACAATACACTACAAAAAAATGATTAATTTGGGACCGGATAAACTTGTACATACAAAATTTAGAGAAAGAATAAAAATCAAGAAATATGTCTGGGACCGAGATGGCGACTCGGTCCGGAGAAAAAATCCTCTGGACCGAAATGTCATTTCGGTCCAGAGGACCACACGGTCGGCCACACGGAAAAAGTTTGATTTGTTGTGAAAAAGAGGGGGACCGAAATGCCAATTCGGTCCGGAGTAAAAAAATTCGATCGGACCGAATTGGCATCTCGGTATTGATGGTTTTTGTAAATCTCGGGGCAATCATGCCGTTTTAGTAAATTTAATTATTTTAATTATGGTTTTTAAAAAAAATCCTGATGTATAATGTTTATTTGAATTCTCATTCTAACATAATTGTAGCATTTATAAATTCTCATAAATTTATATGTATAATGTTTATTGTAGCATAATTATCCCTCATTCTGATCGGTGGAGGTTTAATATTAGATTATAAATTCTCATTCGCTCATTCGCTTATAAATTTAATTCTCATTCGCTTATAAATTTAATTCTCATTCGCTCATAAATTCTCATTCGCTTATAAATTTAATTCTCATTCGCTCATAAATTTAAATCCTAAACCTACCTACACCGGTCCACAGGACCGGTGGAGGCATTTTTTAAGCTCCACCGATTCACAGGATCGGTGTAGGGTGTTTTTCGTGTGGTCTTGCGTGTAATTTGGTGTGGCTGTGCAAAACAGGCTCCACCGGTCCCTAGAACCGGTGTAGATTGGATTTTTTTTGCTCCACCGATTCTAGGGATCGGTGGAGGCTAGATTTCTAAATTTGAAACAGCAAAGGCTTGTTCCGTTAAATGATTTTACAGTAATTCTATTTAAAAAAAAAATCCCAAGATCGTATATGTATATATAATTAAATAAGAATTTGATCCTTACTTTTGTTAAAAAAAAATCGTATTATGTAAGCCAGGTTAAATCAGAAGGAAGCGATAGTTTTGTCAGACGGAATGAAAACCCATTGACAGGTGTGCCCCACAGGAACATGTGTCATCTCCCCGTTGCCTTTTATTTTTTGGTCTGAGGCCTCTCACCGTCACGTGAGCCAGATCATTTTTGTTCCCGCTAGAACCCGCCACGTGGCACATCCTTTTCAGATCTCGCGCCTTTCTCGAAGCTTTCGTTCAATCCAGATTCCAAGCAACGCATACAGAAACTGCACATCACTTGGTGATGACCCGTTTTATGAATATAATAATCTCGCTACAGTTTATGGTACTTGATATATGGCGCAGAAAATCAGAGTAGTTCTCTCTCGTCTATATTTGTACGGTTGTACCGACTACCGAGTGCGTATCCTCTGAGATATCTCATATTTTGCGTGACCGACGTGTCCGGTGCCTATTCGGGGATACCGCAGGGGTCCACTATTATTGTACTTTGAGTCGTGTAGGACGTATGTGAACGATTGAGATTTTCCAAAAAGTCACGTAAAATATGAGATATCTCAGAGGATGTGAATTCATTTGTACCTGGGGTTCCTTTAAATCCCAGATCATTCTCGTCTCCATTTTTTACTGTAAAATCACTAACTAAAATAAGAGAAGAAGCATTGCCATGGCTTCCCTCCGATTGTCTCTCCCTTCCAAATCGCTCTCCACTCCTTCAATTTCTCACCTGAAAGTCGGAAGGAATCGTGCTAGCGTCTCTCTCTTTCATGGCATCCCAATTCGCTCTCCACTCGCTAATCCCCTCAGGTACTGGCACCACTATCCAATCTCAATTTCGTGAAATTACAAACAATTCTTAGCCACATTATCGGCCTATTGGATCATTTAATTGCTAGATTTAATGTACTCTCTTTCCTTTTTTTTTTTTGGTTTTCCACTGAATTATTCTACGCTGGTTGGTTTCGGTGGCTTTTATTACCTAAATTTGCAGGATTGGTTCGCCGATGAAGGAAAGAAAGCGCGATACTGTCGTGTGCGCATCTGCATCAGTGAGCGCGCGAACTCTCCAATGGGTCTCGGCTGTTTCTGCTGGGTGAGATTTTCTTCCCGAGACTCGTTTGTGATCTTGTTATTTTGTTTGATGTCCTGTTAGAAAAATATCTGAACTGCAGTTTAAGTTTGTTGTGTAATTATAAATATGCAAATATGATTGTGAGTTGTATTAAGTGTTCTGATAGTTTAAATTGCATATCACCTCTAAGTTGTCTTTCATTCAAACAAATTTTGTGTCAAGCTCGTGGGTGTAAAATATGATTATAAATTGAAATTGGGCTTGTTAGAATCCAGTAGGGGTGTGGTACTGACATGTGCCAGATTTAAAAAAATTTATTTTTAGATTTTAGTAAAGAAGACACCTGGGAACATGTCATCTAACTATATATTAAAAGTTTCTTGTTAATTTATTATATTATCTTAGAGTTGCATATCTGCAATTTATTGTAGAATACTGATGGTGACGAGAGGAACTACTATCCAGAAATCCTTCCTGGTGCCCTTATTTGCTGTTCAAGCTCCAGCTAGTATAATAGGCTGGATCAAGTGACTCTTCACTTTATTCAATCAATTTTTCCACTTTTCTTGTTGCAAGAATGTAGAAATTATATTTCAATTAATTTGTGTTTATTTTGCAGGGGGGAGTATGGTATGTGGACTGCCTTTCTCACTCTACTGATTCGTCTATTTTACTTCATTCCAGGTACGTGATAAAAAAGTCTTAACACTTGGTACCAGTTTTTAACACTATAAAACTCAAAATGTATTGGCCTTATAAAGGTTTTGAGTGAGATGAATTCTGTCAATTTTTCATATTTTAGGATATAATCCTTACAGTGCGAAACACCTTTGTTTTCATTGATGATTTAGGTGAATTGGATCTTCCTTTCCTGACAATGCTGTTTGTGATAACAGCTCCGTACCAGGCAATAAGTCTCAGGTTTGTTGTTGTGTCACGATCTTTATTTTTATGTACTATCATGTCTGCACCATTGTTTAGTTGGAAAGGAGACTACAAGGTGGTTTCTAATTTAGAAGGAAATGATTTATAATTTTGACTGTAACTCTATGACTTCTTAACCTATATCTTGGTAATATACAGACAGATTAGGACCAAATTTTGAGAAAAAAGGGTTGAAATACTTTGTTTGCAGATCTTTATAAATGGTACGAGTAACTTGGTAAACAATAGTAATTATAGGACCAACTGCATTTTTTTATCCAGGGACCAAATTTTAAATTCGATCTCCTTTTACAATTCTTTTTGGCTATAATAGTTTTGATGTTTTCTTGAGTTTCCTGTTCTGAGAAGAATGAAAATTTCAGATGTACTGCACAAATTGGTAGAACCACTAGCAGACCCAATATGTACCTATACTTAAATTACCCAGTTACTCTAATTTTAGCAAAATAACACCCTCATTTTGGCAACTAAATATCAATTAACCTAATGCAACTCAAGTAATCTTCAATTGTACAGCTTCTTCAACTCAAAAAGGTTGATGTGATAGAAACTTGTGATAATTGCATCATTTCTTTCTTTATTACCCATTTGACAGGGGAACTCAAGGCGGTGCCATAATCGCCTTGGCCATAGCTGCGTATCTGGCATTTCAACACTTCTCTCGGCTCGGGAATCTGAGAAAGGCCTTTGATCATGGCTCCATCATTGCCACCTTGGCCATCATTTGCATCACTGTTGTCCCCTTTTTCTTTCTCTTCTGATCGTACCAGTCCAATCCATCTGAGAGACCCATTGACATGTCAAATAAGATGGTCTCTTTGTTAGTAAAGTTGGTTATTAATAGTAGTGTTATCAACTTTTATGGTAGAGTTATTTACCTTTGTTATGTTTGTTTATGTTGTTGACCTTGATTGCTTGTAATAAACTTGGCCTAGTAATTGGTATGCAGTTAAAAAGCTATGGTTAGCTTTTTTTAATTTATTTTGTTGGCATGATAGAAGTAAACTGTTATTTATCGATTTGGGTCGATTTTGGGGTCGTTAAAATGCATATCATTTTGTTAACATTAGAAGTAAACTAGCATTTTAGCAAACGTAACATCTTTCGCTAATCTTATTTCGGGAGGAATTTGCATTCAAAGAAGTTCTGAAACTATTTTTGTAACATTTCGTTAATCTTAATGTGGCAGAGTTTTCCTCATGCAACCTTGTCCAATCTGCTTTTTGCATTTTGATTCTGATAGTTGTTATGAACTCGGTAAATTGGTCTTTTAACAATTACCTGTTCAAGTTTTAAAAGAGTTTTAAAATCAGGTTTGTAACAAATGTTTACAGATTTTAGAATCACGTCTAATTTAGTAGCTAAAAGAATAATTTTATATAATGATCGTAGGTTCAAAACATAGCATCGGTTGGGATTTATAAGAAAAAGAAAATTGACTCCTTCCTTCCAAAATAGTAGTGTTTGTTTATGGCTTTTGCAAAATAAATTTAAGAAAATTCTGCAGAAATTTTAATAGATGGTGACAAATTGAAAGTCGCCACATTGATTTGAGTAGTAAGTATTACAATCTCAACTAGATATTTTGTGCTAAAAATAAAGTTATCGTTATCTTAACAGATGCTAATAGAAACATCTTTGCAAAAGAAATGTAATTGCCAGATAATTACAGAAAGCTACAAATAAATCATCTCTTTCTAAATGGCAGTGATAAATTGTCCTGCCTCAGCCGAATAAATGTAAATAACACACTGATTCTGTAAGAATAAAGAAAGATAAGCGTCTTTCCTAAGCTACCTTTTTCTAATGTTAATTTGCATATTATGCCCACAAATAATATTTCGTGGTCATTAAAGTGCATGTGCGATCAATTGTAACAATATTAAAATTGAGTGTTATAGCATGAAATATTTAGTAGGGAAAACGCGAAAATGCATTATATTGCAAACTCGTTATCAACTTTCTGATAAATGAATAATTCCACAAGTTTTGTAAATATGTATATGAGCAATTAATCCAAAAAATAAAGGATAAGAGTCTGATAGGATAAATTATAAAATTTAAAGCGAAATCGCAAACTTAATGCGGTGGTATGAACTCTCGTCTCTCATCTCTCTTCAGAAATACGCGTATTTAATTCTCAAAAATAGCATCAAAAGATGGTGGGTGTATCACGGAATCTCTAATAAAATAAAAAATTTAAAATTTTTAAAGACAAATTAAGATACATTATCCGGCCCAAAATCTCCGGCCCAAGATGTTATTTTTTTTCCCTCATCGACAGAGCATCATCTTTCACTTTAATTAACGAACATTCTTCACGCTAGTACGCTACCCTATCTCTTCCGATCATCAATCAATCAGATCCACCTGTGCCTTTGCGTTTGAAAAATCGGTGAAAGATAATCAATTCAGTCAGATCGGCGTAACTCAGACGGTGAGTCTCATCTGATTGAATTTTTTTTTTTGGATGCACTTTAGTAAAATTTCAATGGATGTTTTTTCTGATTTCCGCTAAGAAATTTACAGTAAGAAGTGTTGATAGAAAATGATTGTAATCTTGCTTATGGATAATGGTTGGACCAAATGTTCTGTTGTTGGTTTAAAATTTTTATTGAATAATGAATTGTTGACGCACAAATCTTGGTGATAATAGCAAATAAGTATATCTACATTCAATCAATGTTTCCTGTAAATGCATCATTTTTCATGAAAACACCCAAATGTATTTTCGGTGAAGTGCATGGAGTTAGTTGTGTGGTGCTTCCAACTAGAATGAACCAGTCTTAATATTCGTTTATATTAGGAAACTAATTATTAAATAAAATGAAGTTGATAAGCTATCTGTTGATTGTATTTCACCTGATTTCTTTTAGCCAAGGATTTTGATGTCAGTCAGTACCAGAATCCACTATAGTCAGTATATACTGGTACTTCCAATGATCCAGGCTTAATTGAGCCTTAATTGTTAGATCTGGTCAAAATAAGCAAGTAAAACAAATAAACGGTCAATGAATAAAATTTCTACTGGAACCTGCCCTGAGTTTACAATAAAGTATCCCATGGAACTTTTCTTATAAAACAACCTCTCTCTCTCTCTCATCTGTAAGATCTGTGTTCATTGAACTGAGTATGACACCAAATTTATTCAAATTGCAGATTTCTGGAATACTTTTTTGAGCACACAATGTCAGATATTAAGCCTGATGTTGCAACTGCTGGTGCTAACCTTGAAAGCAATGAAAATCCAGAGATAAATGCGGTAAGTGCTATGCTGTCTCCTCAACAGGAGGTCACTTGTGATATTTTTAATATTTGTCAGCTCTCTAGGTTATTGTGGTTTTGAAATCTTGTTTCCAGTATCACTTGAATCAGGTCCCTATATACTGACATGTTTGACTCAGGGGTGTTGTTGGTTCATTAAGTCCTATAAATTGGGGCTAAACTGATGTCAGTCCATTTGCACAATTGAGGATTACTTGATTGAAATTGGATCATTTGGAGCTAGTAGAGGCTGAATTGTAAGAGTTGTAGATTTGCTGGACACTTTGCTTTTCTTGTCTCACTGAAGTTTGAATAATAACTTTCTTGGTTTGATTTTTGTTATAGGATAGGCTCTTTAGAATTCAGGTTTCATATGTAATATTATGTAGATTACATAAAAAAGAGGGGAAATTAAATTGAATGGTTGATATATGAATTCTTCTCTGACATTTTTTCCAGGAGGAGACACTGAAAAAGAAGTATGGAGGGATTGTGCCAAAAAAGCCACCTCTTATTTCCAAGGTACTAAATACACCTTTCCTTATTGCTGTATATTACACAGTGATCAATAAAATCAATTAGGTAGGGTTTGGTCTATTTATAGAGAACTACTCTTGTTGTACTTGTGCAGGACCATGAAAGGGCATACTTTGATTCGGCTGATTGGGCACTGGGAAAGGTACATTCCGTTTAAAACTTTGTTGTCCTCATTTAATTTAGTTAATATAATTCTTGGAATTGTACAAGTTGGAGTATCAAACATATTGCTTTCTTTTTCATAGGGTGGGAATTTTATTTTTCTTCTATTTTTTTTTGTGGTGCTGTGGAAAAGGGCTGGGGTGTTGCAGTGGGGCTTCTACCCGAGCAAAGTTTTTGAACCTTTGGTTAAATTTAGTTTTCTGATTGGTGACAGCAAGGAGGGGCTGGAGGGCATGCTCACAAGCCAAAGGGACCTCTTGAGGCTCTTAGACCCAAATTACAGGTAAAACTCTCAACTCTTAATCCGCACTTGTTAATAATTTGCATTATTTATAATTAGCTGGTTTTTAGTTCCTATGAACATTGGTCTTACTGTATTCATAAAGAAATTAACTTATTGTCACCAATTTGAAAGATAGAACGCTGCCACATGACTATAGGTTAACAAACTAGATAAAATTTGACATATGTTATTCTATCATAAATAACTTTTTCTATTCTATCTCAAAATTGTTGATTTTTATAGGAGTTGCACTAGTTTGAAAAAATTGGAACCGAGTTCTCTACTCTGTCCTGTTCTATTATTTATAAGAAAAATAAATAATTTAAAATAGATTTAAAATATTCTATTGATCTCTCTAAATTGACTGATATATATTTTTTTTTCCTTGTGTAGCCTACACATGGCCAGCAGGCACGCTCTCGTCGTACCCCTTACGCATCCAGTGAAAATTTAGGTAATCTCGGACTCTCCTTAACACATTCGTTGATAAATTGACAATTCAAATTATTTAATTAGAAGCTTGATTATTAGGTCTCGTTGCAGAAAATATAAAAATGCATGCTTATTATATGCTCTTAATTTTCCATGTCAGACTTGGTAAATGCAGAGGATTTAGTCTCGAATGAAGCCTCCAATGATGATAATGGCTCCGAGGAGAAGAACAAGGATTCTGTCTCCGAATAGTTGGCTATTTCTCAGTTCTTTAAACGAGTCAATTTCCTTTAGTTGGAACTGTTCCTACTATGCCTAATATAATAAGTTGTTCTAAAACTTCAGTATAAATTGGACTTGTTGCAGTTGTATCGGCATGATGTGACATTTTAAGCTGTTTGGCCCTTTTTTTATCAATGCATGAAACAGCTTGAGTGAAACCTTTTCTTACCCTCTTGATTGATCAATTATGGTTTAGTTTGAAACCAAACAATTATCTTTGAGAACTGCACTCAACACTTCAGAGCAAAATTTTGAGTTTGTGAACCAACCATTTTCCATATGTACCGTACTTGCTGGCTACACATTGAATCTTAAAGAAGAATCTCCACTTGTTTTTTGTGTAGTGTTGCTGATTTATGCACAAACTGATTTCAAAACTGAGGCACTTAAAACTGCAACAATTGAGTGGGAAGTTTGGGTTTCTTCCAAATCTTACTGAAGTGGATGGATACGTAATTTTGCAAGACAATTAAATTTGAGTTTTCAAATTTCAAATAATTTCCTACAAAAGTGTTGGTAAAATAATTGAATAATTGGGGCTTTTATTTAAAGCCGTAGCTTATCTTCAGCTAATTGGTCCTAATAAAAGCCATGCTATCTGGCTATCTCTAAGAACTTGAGTATCTGAGGATAACAAAAAGGACATCTGTCCTATACAAAATAAACTCCTTTTTCTCTCATCTTTTCAAAGATTTTGACTTACAAAAAAATAATCGATACTTAGAATAATGTTAATACTTCAAACTTTTTAGTTATACTACAAAAATTATATTCTTAAACTCTACAAATTGGAAGCTTTTCTTGTTGTTTTCATTTGAGACAGCTAATTCTGAAGCTCTCGTTTGTTGCCAACTTTGCAGTGAAATTTCTGTAATTGAAAAGAAAAAATTAGTGACTTAATTATGATCAAATTTATTAATGAAGTAAGTTCTTTAGATGCCCCTTGACCCTGTTGCATCCGGTTTAGTCACCATAGGTTCCTCTGCTGATCCTAAAATGTAGTCATCAGTGCTTCTTAGCAGTGAATTCAATTGCCAACAAAATTTGACTTCTCACAGTTTCATAGGACGAATCAAAATCAGCAAGAAATTGGAAACTCTGGTTTTCTTGGGGGCGGTGTTGTATGGTTTTCAAGTCAGTAGATGGTGGTACTTATATAGCTAATTCTTCCCATTTTGATTTCAGTTTCAGACTCGCAAAGTATTCAGTGACAGTTTTAACCCCATGCTTTGATTCAGAAATTTCATGCTTAATTTTGAATATCTGGGCAAAGTTCTTCTCATTCCCATACATATTTCTTTTATAGAATCCCACAATTGCTTGGCAGGTTCTGAAAAGATGAATAATTGAACTAATTGTGATACTCAAGATTTTAGAATCCACGACATGATTAAATTCTTGTTAATCTGCCAATCATCAAACTTTGGATCTGAATCGGAATCCGGAGGTGTATTTTTACCATTAATGTAGCCTAATTTTCCTCTTCCAGCAAGCGCCTTTTTTACCGCTCAAGCCCACGTCACATAATTCCTCCATTCAGCAAGGTGGTCGTGAGGCGGAGCATGAGTTTATCTCGCTAAGGTGGAGCGCCGGGAGTGTTGTCATTGCTTATCAAGGACGAATTGCGAGTGGTTGTTGTGAACTTGAAAAATCTCATTGATTGTTGGTCTGGTATGCCCTTTCTTGTGCACCCACTGACTGGTAAATTAAACACTAGGCTTTGATACCATGTGCTTTTTTGAAAGAAAGATTGTTTATTGGTTGAACTTGATTCCTACATTAATTTACACTATGAATACGTCGGATATATATAGACCAATCTCCTAATTACTCGTTGCTCTACTATCTAATTTAACTTACAAATGGCTATTGTAGTTTCTAACAACAGCAGGATGATGTTAAATATGCTAATCTCCGATAATACACAATTCTCTTATGCTAGTTTTACAAATCATGTTCAAACTCCCTCACTCTAGCAACTTGTTACGTGCTGAATTCAACTCTTTTACAACATCACTCATTGCAATGCTCTCTTTTGACAACTCCTTGGAGCACAATAGTCCACATCGAATCACCAAAACCAAGCATTCTTGAGAGTTCTGTGGTACAAATGTATTCTCATTCCCATGATCTGACGAGAACAATTTGGTATCGATAATGTCCATAACTCGGGCTGGATATGCTGTCTCGACATGCTTGTGAAGGCTCATACTGTCACCAATCTTTCATCAGTGGGGCAATTCTAATGAAAATTTCCAATAGAAGAATGCCGTAGCTATACACGTCTCCTTGCATGGATGCTTGGGCGCCCATTCCATATTCTGAGTAGTGAAAAATATATATAAAGTCACTTTTTATCACCTTCGATGAGTAAATAATACCAATAATTAAACTAGTGTCATGACATGCTTATTTTTGTTTTACTACCAACTACTGAGCAAATACTAAATTATTGCAACTCATAAATGGTATGTGACCACCGTTTGTCTTTCTTCCTTCATTTTCTATATTTTACCTGTTGAATTACTCGTGGTTGTTTTTATATGGAAGATTTGCATTTATTTCATAATATGTATCCATAAATTATGCAATGACTAGATTTTTGTAGTAATCATGATAGACCAATTAAGAGGATCCTGGTTTATAATCAATCAGTTCATTTTTCAATAGCGAATCATTAAAAAAGATATCTTAAAGGCCCAACAAACAAAGAGGGCAGGTTGTTAATAGTCAATACATGAAAGATGTAATACTGAAGGAAATAATTTCATATGAGCAGGGGTATTAAGCTTTGTACCTGGAGGAATGTAGCCAATAGAACCCTTGATTCCACCGGTACTTGTTATTGATTGACCAGGCACGGTATCAGATCGAACTAGAAACCAGGCTAACCCGAAATGACCCACGTGTGCAGTCATGTCATCATCTAGAAGCACGTTACTCGGTTTAAGATCACAATGTATAAGTGGCACTGGCCTGTGATCATGGAGATAGTCCAATGCCTTGGCAATATCAATTGATATGTGCACCCTTTGTAATAGGGTGAGGCCTTCAGATGGTTGATCCCTATGTGCATTCGGATGTAACCATGTTTCCAAGCTTCCATTAGGCATGTACTAAAAAATTAATGCCTTGAAATTGTTACCTTGATGATCTATGCTAGAGCACACGCTGAGGATCTTGGTAAGATTTCTGTGTTTAACATGGTTATTAAGTAATCAGAAATACATTTTGGCATATGGTTATTAAGTAATCCGCCACAAAGTTTAGGGTTTCCTCTTACATCAACTGCAGTCACATTCTTAAAAACACCTCTCCGGTAATTCTCCTTTAAAATCATTGAAAGAAATGTTCAGACGTTCAAGTTTCATTGCACTAATAAAAGAAGGTATTTTACCAGAGAAGTAATTGTTGGAGAGATCAAGCTCTTGCAACCCTTTTAAGTTGCTCAAAGAGGAAGGAATGGACCCGTTGAGTGAGTTCCCTTCTAGTTGAAGGATTTGCAGCATCTGACAACCTTCGATAGTGCTAGGAACTTGACCAGATAAATTGTTATACGACAAGTCAATTTGGACTATATTATTTAACTTGCCGATTTCTGATGGTATCGACCCATTTAAATGGTTTTGTGACTAGCTTAGGACAATAGAAAGAGAATGAATATATCATGATTTCTCTTGAAATTTCACCAATCAGTTTGTTGTTTGAAATATCCAAGAGCACCAGAGATTGCATGTTACCTAAAGAAGGTGGTATATGCCCTTCAAATGCATTATTGTTAAGAAAGAGCTGATTCACCCGAGTAAGGTTACCAAAAGTTGACGGAATTTCACCGGATAACATGTTGTTTGACATATATAACCCTTGCAGGTTCTGAAGATTCCCAATTTCAATTGGGATTTTGCCACTGAGGAGTGTTTGATCAAGTTGGAGATCAATTAGATTAGTCAGCATTTCAAATTCTGCTGGAATGGATCAATTAGATTAGTCAGCATTTTAAAAACTAAAAAATTTACTCAATTTATTTGTTTTTCTATTAAAACTCATTTTAAATTTATAGTATACCCATTTATTTAATCTTTATTAAAAAATAAAAATATGTAGTATTTATAAGAGAAAATATCCATTCTCCTAATTACTCGTTTGTAAAAGTAAATTGTTCATTTCTTATTTGTGATATGCACACAAGCATATGCATAAATACCAAATATTTGTGTGTTACTAGCAAAGAAATGAATCATTTGTCTACAAAAACTTACCAAATAAAATACTGAACATTACTCTTATACATACTATGAATATTCAGACACTTGCATTCATGCCTTCTCATCTCTCGAGTATTTTCAGTTTTTATTGCATCCGACTGAATTCACATATACTACTAAATTCACAAATTGTTTTTTTTGGTTTGTACTTAGAAATATAATGTAATGCATACATTCAGACAGCGGTAGGGCCAGCGTGAACATTTATGTCCAGACATTACTTGTAACTGCGTATTTAGAAAATAGACATATAATTGTCCAGATATATATTGTTGTCATTAAAAAAAAATAGGAATAGACTGAAAATATATTTTTATTTTTCTCATTGAATTGATTATGAAATGTGGGCTCTTCTTAACATAACACTATTCCATGCATTATAGTACTTGGTTTAATTAGGCTTCTAGCTAATTCTTTTGTACTCACTAATTTAATTTACCCGCCACAGGAGAAGGCACCAAAATATGAATAAATAAATTTTCTTGAGAATTTCAAAAAAAAAAAAAAATCGGAGATATTATGTTCGAGTCTTGGAGAGACTATGTTCATGTGAAATTAATTGGAAATCTTTGGACTTCAGAAATTAGTCGCTTATGTTTTTACTTCTAGGAATTTTTTTCTGAATGAGTACTTTTAATTTAGGAAATTTGAGCATGTTGATTCTCATGGATTTTTAATTTACCTTTGATTTGTAATGTGAAGATTGATGTGTCTCTAATTGGGCCATATACCAGTTTGAATTCTGGTTATTTTGTGATGTGAAATGTTGATTGGTTTCTTGTGATATACACTATTAATTAAATAATTTGACTCAAGTGGAATGCCAAGTTGCCAATTCAATCAGTTGAATATAATGTGGAGAATTTGTTATTTTCTATTACTCTCGCTCTCATAAGCTTCAATATGTTTTTGTTCATCGCTGAATTATGGAGAAGTTATTAATTAATTTTCATGTACCTACTACTTTACGGTTACGGATTAGGTTTATCTATTCGGAATAGCGCAAGAGCTATTATTCGTGCTTTGAGATGTGCAAAGTTAAAAGAACGGTCCGGATCCACTAATTATAACAGATTTCCTTTTCCGGTACCGGGAGAATCCGAATTCATACAGACCTCTCTCCTCTCTTTGTTTTTTTCTTTTTTTTGAGAAACTTGGCAGGGGCCAGACCCCTCTCTCTCTTCAAACAGCGTGAAAGCTAGCCAGAGAAAGAATGTTCTTCTCTCCTCCATTTTCAAAGATCTGGCCTTTTTAGTTCGAGTGCAGAAAGAAAAATAAACTACTGCAATTTTTTTAACTGGTTTGGTCCCCCCAAAATTCTTCTCGCAAAAAGAGTACATTCGGTGGGTCCTTTATCCTTTCTTTGAGGTAAATGTTTTGTTTTGCATTGATTGATACCATTGATTTGTTATTTTACTGACAAGATAGATCAAACCTGCCCCAGTACCTTACAAAATAAGCGTACAAACGAATCCAATTTGATTGGATTTCGTTGTTTTATTCCTCAATTTCTTTCACACGTCGTCAATAGCGCTTGTTCGTTGTCAATTTTAAATTTTCAACTCTCGTATCTATTTTATTTCCAAAGATCCTTACTTTTTTTGGGGCCCCTTTTATCTCTTCTTTTTCTTTGGTCAACATCCCACTTTGAGCCTATCAGGTGCTCTGTACCTCAGAAATTTTTTTTATTACAAACACACCCTTTCTTTTCAATATTTGAATAATTGTCCTATTTTAAGTTCAGAATTACTGCCAAGCCATAAACCTTTTTTTCTTCCAGCCAACAGGCTGTAAACCACAGAACAAGAGAAATCCTTCCATTTCAAAAATAACCCAATTTCTTTGTTCAAGCTTGAGCAACATCTTAATCTAGGAGAAATTGAGAATTGCATTTAATTTCGTAACAAGGTAAACTATTTGACTTGCAAGTTTAGGCTGCAAATAGCAAGCTGGGTTTGCTATATATGCAGAAACGCGGTTTCTCATTTTATATAGACCAGAATACTAATTAAAGCACCCCATTTCCATTGTTATTGGTTCTTTAATCAAACTCTACTTGCTCTTCAATCTAAAATTTTATTTTACTTACCAGAGCCATGCAAGAATCTTCAAACAACAGCAACCTGACCAATACAGCAAACCCACAGGGTTTCAGTTTCAACCGGGCCGATTCGCTTCGTCAGAGAAGCACAAGTAGCAGGAGATCTGCAAGCCTTTCACGCGTGTCTAGTGATAGGGTTCTTAGCTCGATACGCCTCTCGCATGAGCTGGCCGACCAGATACTTGCTGTTGTCGACAGCTCAGCAGTGGCACGGATTGGAGATAGTGGGGACAGGGTTGTGTGCGAAGAGGAGGAGATGGATAACAATTTCACCATTGATCCTGTTACTGATGAGGCTTTTGTGGTGCTTGAAGGATTGCCACTGACAGATGCGAAATCTCCACTGGCTGAGGAACCTATTCTTTCCACTTCAATAGAGGTAAATTTATTGGTTATTTAAAGAGATGTACTATATGTAAATAGGTACAATGGACTATTTTGACTGTAGTATATTCATGTACTTATTTTGATGTTTATCAGTGTAAACAACAAATACATTCCCAAATTTGTGATATATTTGTTCTTGTAGAAGCTTGGCAATTATCTATTCTATTTGATGCTATGTGCTGATGTTGTGTCAAACTTCAATTCTTCAGGAGAAACAATACAAGCTGCCTCATAGAATTGACTACTGTGCATACTTGATTCACTTGTCTGTTTTTTGGATTTCTCGGTGTAAGTTTTTTTTTTTTTTGCTCAGTAAATATCAAGAACAGTACTGCACTTGTTTTGTCAAATTGAGGTTTTTCTATGGATGGGGCATCAAATTTTGATAAGGTAGAGAATTAAGCTTATAATTTATTTCTCATGTGACCCCTTACCGTTGGAATCTATGTTACCCCAATACTTCACCTAGGGTCCCGTACCCGTATCGGGTGCGTATCGGATACAGATACACACCCGATACAGCCCCGATACGTGTCTGATATGCCAGCTGGCGTATCGGCTTACGTGGTGTATCTTACACACCTCTGATACTCCACTGATACACTCCGATACTTTCCGATACGCCACAGATACTCCCCGATATGCCACGGATATGCCATATCCCGTGGACTGCACCCGTACACCGCGCAAAGAATGCACGCATGAACCCAAAAAATTTCCCAACAACGTGAATCGAACCTGGGCTTGTTTGTTGAGAACCAAAGCAACTACCACTACACTACACAAGCCTTTGTTGCTAACGGCCTTTGTTGCTAATATATGTAACTATAGTGTAATATAGTGTTTAATTAATAATATAATTAAAATAATAAAAAATAATATATTTAATTGGCGTATCGTATCCGGAATTTTTGAAAATTGTCGCATCGCGGGCTCCGTATCGTATCCGATACGATACCCGTACCCGTATCTATGCAACATAGATTGGAATAGTACTGGACCAGTACTTGCACAAATTCTGACCTACTGGTATATAATGCATCCTTTGTTGATTAGTTCTGTAATTTCTTGGTTTGTTGCTCAATCAAAAAATTTCAAATCGTAGAGACTTAAATCTTTCTTTAATAGAAATTTGTTTGAAGTAGGTATTTACAAGGTATCTTCTCCAGAAGCTATTTGGTCCGGGTCATCTCGCTCTCACATCTGACACAACTCCATTATACCTTGATCTCCCTTCTAACATGGTATTGGCTTCTTTCATGCAATCATTTCAAATTACATTAAATTCTCTCTTTTTAAATAATTAATCAATTGCTCTTTGATCAGCTAGGTTCTTTTCTCATGGGATGGTTCGGCATAGTATTCAAACCAGATTTGCGCCATGTGTCAGAGCATCTGATGGTTGGGATCACAACAGGTTACATGGGGAGTCTGACGACCTTCAGTGGATGGAACCAGAAATGCTTCTCCTCTCCTCTAAAGGGCACTGGATGTTTGCGGTGGCTGGGATGCTATTAGGTACGTAAAAAAAATGCATATAAATAGAATGGTTGATCTCTCTGAATATCTCTCATCATCTCATAGGTTAAGCAGAGTTTCAAAATAAAAGGAAAAATCTCAGTGACAAAGATGGATTTAATAGTTCAAATAAGTTTGTTTATAAAGAATAAAGGCCTAGATCCAACATAAGAGTTTATGTTATATTTTTGACAAATATAAGCAGATTAAATACAAATAGTCCAAAATGTTTTTTTTAGATCTATTAAGAAAAAGGAAGCAAAAGAAAACAGGGTTCTCGTACAGGATTTTTTCTTTAAATGTATTGTATTAGCAACCCTGTACTTCTCACTTTTCTGTTCATTATTTTGTTTGTTTATTTATTTTTATATTCATTGATTTGTTTGCTTTGTTTCTTTGCACTTTTATGTGTGTTATATATTATTTCACATCTTTTCCCACTTACAAGCTGTTTAAGTTGGAGTGTATATATTGTTTCAGCCCAATAGCAATAGCTAAGTAGAAACAGAAATATTACTTGCATTAATTGAATCAATTTTTTTTATCTGTAGGACTGTTTATCGTGAATGAGTCAATCACAATAGGAGTTGAATTTGCTGAGGGTTTACGGAAAAGATTCAAATGCAACTTGAATAAATGGAAGATCGATACAAAGAACCGTCATGTGGCCGTTATTGTCGTCATGCTTTTCTCTTTGATCACTATTTGGGTTGTGAGTTGCATTTTTGGCGGTGTTGAAGGTGCATCATCTCACTAATGGTGCTGTCCTCTGGCTGGGGTGCGTGGTGGCGCCCCCCGGAGTGTGGGCCCGCTGGTATCTGGCCAGGCTCAATGGTGTTGGTATTGGCAAGAACAGCTATCTCAAGTGGTTTCCTATCGGCACATTTTTGGCTAATGTTATTGCTGCATGTTTCATGGCAGTGCTCTCAGTTATTAGCAAAGCAGTAGGCCTTTTCTTTTAGTTATTACTGATCTTATATTTGACCCAGTTAAGTAAACTATTATGTGTGAATTTTGACATTGTGGTGTGAATTTTTTTATATCCAGCATGAAATGTACTGTATTAGTACCACCATATCAGTCGCCAGTCTATACCAAGTCATGCTTGTACCATCCCACTTAGTACTAACTAATAGGCATGCAGATTTTGTAGTCTAACAACACCTACTTGGGTTTGTATGTAGGTAAACACAGAGAGAAGTGGGCTGATCTTGAGCGGAATTCAATTAGGATTTCTCGGATGCATGAGCACAGTTTCTACATTTGTAGCAGAGGTTTACACGATGAGGCAAAGTGGACATAGCGGCAGGGCATTTATATATTCAGGGTCCACCGTCATAGTCTCATTTGTGCTTGGTACCTTGATCTACTCTGTGCCTGTGTGGACTAAGAATTACCACTAACTTAAATTAAGATGTAAGTGCTGCACAAATAACATGAATTGTGTCAGAGACGATACAAGAACGCCGAGGGAAAGGGAAGTACACATTTTTGCATGATGAGATAGCCTGAAAAGATCGAAAGAGACAGAATGCATGATTAAATTTACATCAAGGGCCAAGTGGAAATTTAGCAATTTATTGTATTTAGCAACTAGTATAGGTAGTAAAATGTGATAGATTCTTTTATATTCCTTTACAAAGAAAATAATATTTATACATCATTCGGCTTGTAGCCGGTACATGAATCCAGGATTTTTCTTGGCTTTCGGAAAACTAATAAAAGAACAGTTGAGATGATATTTTAATCTATATATGGACATATAAATGTCTTTCTCTCTAAGGCACTTGTTTTTTTTTATTTACCACTTCCTTACCACCTCTTCTGATCGGATACCTTAAGTTCTGTTGAATTAGTTAATTTAAAAGAATTAATTCAGTGGATTTTTAGCTCATCTTTCTTTTGTTCTGTATATCCACATTATAACCTTGTTCTGATGAATTCTGATGACACTCAAACAAACATCGGGAATAAACACTAATTACCAAACACAAAGAGAGAAATTTATAAGGATCCTACTAGTCCAATTGGATCTTGAAAATTGAGATTTCGATTTGAAAAACATATATAGAGCAATTACAGATAAAGTAAAGTTAACCAAGTAGAAGTACTGAGACAGTAATGTCACTAAAATAGAAACAATTTCTTATATTAAGCAGAACAATTGCAGCAGTAAACTAAGAGCATAGTCCACAACAATTGCTTCATATTATACCTACACATATACTTAATTAATTAAGCTAATCCTAAACCATATTCTTTCTTGTTAATTAGTAGTTATCCTACATATAAATGCAGCCTCCAAAACCTGCAAGAGGAACACAATTAAGCAATCATTAGTTCAAAATTCAAAATATGAGAGAATTATTTATTGTTACTAAAGAAAAATATTAGATACCCTCTCTTTCATAAGCAAGGTATATATGCAAAATTTTCTCATTTTTTAGGGTCCTTCATTGTATTAATTAGGAAACAAAATTGCAAAATTACCACTATTTACAATACAAATAACAAATTACAACTATAACAAGCACAAGTTCATTTATTAGTTCCATTTACTTACTCGGTCGGTGGAGATGATCACACCAGAATTGCCAAAGTTACAGTTCCAGTAGTTGCGGCCACGAGATTGGTAGTAGAGATTCATGGCAATGGAAGCATGAGAAATATTGTTGTTGGGGTAGAAACATGGATTCCCCTCTTGAAACACAGTACAGTCTACTGTCGAGCACGCGTAACCTATGTTGTCGACCAGGGCTACGTCTCCGGTCGAAGGCTTCGCAATGCACCATGTTTTCTACATTAATTGCAAATTTAGAATATTTACATATTATGTGTTGCACTCTTTAATTATTTGTCGTCAGTGTGTAAATTGCAACTTCCATAAAATTAATTATACCAGAGTTCTAATGACATATTTTTCTGCATTATTTGAGAAAGTACATTGTTTACTAAATTTAAAGGATTTGGTGATATTTGACAAAAACATGTTACATTACCTGTGAGTACACCACCATTCCTCCTCCTGATCACAAAAAAGAAAAAGAGTAAACAAATTAAAGAAATTATACAGAAAAGTGAAATTAAACAGAGCAAATAAAATAATTAGATCAAGTACCAGAGATGAGGCAGAGCAGCAGGAGGGTTGTCCTGACAGTCATTGATAGTCTCTCCATTGAAACACTCTTTAGAATAGAGTTGGATAAGGGAGGTGGAGAGAGATTTTTTTAATAGAAGGGATTTTTGTTGATGCTAAGTGCGCTAATGCCCCATTTAAAGAGGGAATGAATTAAACGAGGGGAAGATGAAAAGGCGCTAACGGCTATTTATGGAATCAGGATCCTCTGTTACAAATTCTTTTTGAGACCGTCAGAGGAGGGTTGTTCTATTCTTTCTTTTTTATCATTTGATGATAACTAATGAGAGAAAAATTTCTCTGGAAGGATTAGATGGGAAAGTTACCAACAATAAATTTCCTAATTAGTACCAAATTATTGCATGTGAAACGGTAAAAAAGACAGGTACCTTTTCGGATTTCACTTGAAGACAAAATATAACCGTTTCTTTTATGAGAAGAGAATTAGCAAGAAAGGGAAAAAAGGGTTTCCATTTTTATAACCAATTTCAGTGTGATGTCAATCCCCACTAAATAATTATTTTTTGTTGGGTCACATGAAAAAGAACACTGTGTCAGCCTTTTGAGAATATAAACTTTTTTGTTTGATTGTATTATAAATTTGTACAGATTTATCATTTATATATTTAAAAAATATCTTGAAAATTTATCTGTATGTGTCCGTACCGTAGTAGAAAATACGGACTTATTTTTTTGTCATAATTTATTTTGGCGTAAAAACGATGTGAGGTTTAAGTATAAAATGGGTAACCCCACCCCCCACCCCCACCCCCACACCCAAAAAGAAAAAGAAAAAAAGTAAAGAAAACAAACAAAAAACAGAGAATACAGGGTTTATATATATTTTGAAAACGAAAAATAAAGAAGCTAAACTCTTGCAAAATAATTTGAATCCAAAATTGCTAGTATATTCTTACAAGAAAAATGTAAATTGGACCACATAACATAAAATTAATGTCAGAACTGTTAGGCTCATGTAATTGCACAGGTTGTAAACCTTATATCCAGGACATGATTAATTTGATAATTTATAATGTAACGACGCACTGCATAGATTCACTCAAACTTTGCAGTATCTCAAATCTTATTGATAAAAACATTTTTCAAGCACCTAGAGTAAACGGTTGACATCCCTATGACAATCAGGACACGATATCTATCTAGATATGATCATTAATTTAAGCCTGATATCTGACAATAGTAGATATTTCATTGCAAGAAGATAATCCAAAACTTGAAAAGTATTTAGACCGTCATTAATGATTTGGAACTATTTAAAAAAAATCTAAATAAGGATAACTCTTGTATAAAACAAAGTTTAGAATTGATTTATATTTTCTAATAGAGTTCACATACGTGATGTCACGTTGTCAATAATATATAGCTGCTCTGCTGTAATCAGCTGAATGTATCAATTCTTGCTTTTTTATTTGATTTGTTGTACAAATAGCTGATGTACTTAGCTGAATTAAGTATTTAATATATGACTAAGAACATAATATTAGAAAATACTCCAACGGCTCTTTAAAATACTCACTAAGGATTAAATCTTAATCCGTGCTAAGGATTAAATCTGAACCCGCAGGGCTGTTCGGCAATACAAATAAGATAAATCTTAATCCGCAGTAAGAAATATTCGGTTGTCTTAATCCGTGAATAAAAGCTGACTTTGTACTAGCGGGACATACATGATTCATAAAAGGGAGACATAGAAATGAAGGCTTATTGTATACAAAAGAGATGGTATCTATGGCAACAATATAAATGCATCAGGTTTTTTTAAGGCTGATGTTTTTAAGCTTTTGACACTATCCTGGAATTTCCTCAAGCAAGTCCTTAAGGCCAAGGGCTTCCCTGAAACATGGATACAAATAATCCAAAGTGCAACCCTGCAAGGATTAGCAAAGGTAATGTTGAACTCAGTGGTTGGCAAGAACATCAAGCTTAAAATAAGAGTCACACAAGGAGATCCAATGGCGCCCTACCTCTTCATCTTAGTCATGGATTTTCTATCAGCATAGTTCAAGCAACTGGTGCAAAAAGGACTTTTCAATCCTCCTTTTCACCAGTATAGGCAGTGTTTACTATATGCTGATGATACACTCTTCCTTATCCAACCTGAACCACAACAACTGCATTTCCTGAAGATAATTCTCATAATATTTGGAGATATGCCAGGCCTCAGAATCAACATGCAAAAATCCGAACTGCTCATCACATTTGCAACACAACAATAGGTACAGAGTAAAGCAACAATACTGGAATGCAAGGCATCTTCATTTCCTCTTAAATATCTGGAGATGCCTTTATCTAATAAGAATCATCAGATAGATTACTACTAGCCTCTGATCAATAAAATTGAAAGAAAACTGGCTACATAGAAGGCTGACATGCTATCAATAGGAGAAAGGGTAACACTCATCAATGCAACTCTCTTAGCAATTCCAATTTACATCATGTACACCTTCATATTGCCTAAGTGGGCCATCAAAAGGATTGACAAGATCAGAAGAAGATTCTTGTGGCATGATAAAGAGAATCAGCAACAAACAAGATACATGAACTTAATAGGATGGCATCTGGTGATAAGACCAAAGAGCAGGGGGACTAGGAGTTAAAAACCTCTACACTATGAATATGGCATTGATGGAAAAATTGGTGTGGATTTTCATGCAATTGGACAGGCCCTGGTGAATGCACATCTTACTAAGGGATCTCAGATCATGGGACATCACAACACCACTCTGGAAGTCAATAGCAATGGTAAGAGACTTTATGGAGATCTAATGGAATATGTGGTGGGAGAAAGAACACATATTAGATTCTGGCAAGACTCATGGCTATGACAGCCTTTCAAGTCACAATTCTCACACTTATACAGTCAGGTAATACAAAAGAATATGACTGTCAGACAGGCAAATCAGCAGGGCAATTAGAATCTTTCTTTAGAAATGCACCTCATTGAAAGGGCAGTTGAGGAAATTCAAATCCTCATGCAGCAACTGCAGATGCTTAATATAGACACAACCATACAAGGTATGATACTTTGGAGATGGATTCCAACAAAGTGTTCTCTGTAAGCACCTTCTATATGGTTATGGAGGAACACCCTGCAATTGAGGATATCAGATCAACAATATGGACCATCAAGGCACCACCAAGAGTTCTCATATTCACATGGCTCATGCTTAGGAATAGAATTCTAACAGTGAATAATCTGGTCAAGAGAGGATGACACATACCAAACAAATGTTGCATGTGCAAAAGGGCAGAGAAAACGGTACACCACCTGTTCCAAGGATGTACCTAATGCAATCATAAAGGAGACAAGTGCTGACAACCATGTTAGGGACATCAATGGCCTTTCAAGATAATTTCTGGAAAAACATCTTACACTCACCAAATGAATTAACTACAAAAATTCAGATCACAATGTGTTTTTTTTTGTGGAGGGAGAGGTCTAGAAGGATCTTCAGGGATGACAGTAAGGTGGTGGTGATGTTCGTAAGAGAAATTATGACAGAATACCAGAGTTGATCTAAGGTATATTGAAGGCAACAACAACATAAGGAATTCATTTAAAACCGATGTTTTGTTTTATCTTATCACTTCTTTATATTTTCTCCTTATGTTTTATCCTTTTCTCATTCTTTCTCTTTATTCTTAATTTTAGTTTTTTAGACTTTTTACATTGATCTGGAAATCTTTTGTAAAATCATGACACCTCTGATGTCGTATTAATGGAACTTGGAGGCTTGACCTCCATTTTTCTCTAAAAAAAAATCCGTGGGTAAAAACTTAGGAAGCTAAAGGAAGGGCTAGAGGTGTCTTAAGGCCTGGGAAAAAGAGACTAACGGAGGTGATCTTAATCTGCGCTAAGAAATTGGTATTCATCAAAATTAAGTGTCCAAGGAAGCTAAATGAGGCCTATTCCCTCCTTGTCTGAACAGAAAAGGTAAAAATGAAAAAGATGCAACGCGTTTCTTGCCCTCAATTTCGTATCTTTGTCATGATATTAGTTAGATGGAAAACATAATTTGAATGACCAAATCATTGAGATACATATGTATCATGTAGTTTTCAAATGGGAGTAAATAACAATTTCACATGTTATCATAAGTTTGATATCTTGGAACCTATGAAGATTGAGCTACATAGCATGATCTGAAAATAAAGCTACACAACATATACAAAAAAATAGAAATATTGGAGAAAACCAACAATACTTGCTCGATCAACAAGCAAATTGAGAAATAACTCAAAGCTAGATTTGAGTTAATTTAAAACAAAACTGAAAACTGAATAAAATGTCAAAAACCAATAACTCTCTTTGTTGACTAGGTTTCACGGTTCACACTCTTCGAAAAATGCTTCTTTTTGGTTAGAACTAGGACGCACGGCATGGTTCATCACCAGAGATAGATAGTCTATCTTCTTTGAATGAGAAGGGAAGGTTAGCAGCAGGGAAGAAATAAAATAATAAAACCGAAGTTTGGAATCTACACAACAAAACCCTAGAGGACATCATTGCCTCAAGTCAAGTAAGATCAGGTCTTACACATAGAGAATTCTCTTACCTAAAGTAACAACATGATCCTACTCCATATATCCATAAAAAACTAGATTTCACCTAGCACGGATCCCCCACTGCACCTACGAACTCGCACAACCAACCTTGGCTTACTAGAATAGAAAGCGAGTGCTAGAGTCAAAGATACGAAATCACAAAATTACTTAATTATTCACTAAATTGATCTCATACACTAGTTCAGTATTTATTGACGATCACAGTCAAACAAAAATTACAATAATTAGTTATCTAAATCTATCCAATTCACTTAGCTTTCGCCTCATCTCCAGTTTGTGCCCCAAGACAATCCAGATCTGTCATCACGGGACCTAGCACTCAACATCTCTTTCTTCTCAGTGTTTAATAGAGCGGTCCCGTTTGCAGTGTATTTTCCTTTAAGTTATCTCTGCCCGAGTGCTTACGCGAATCGCCCGCAACCTCGTTTTCTTTCAAGTCGCGCGCTGACCAAATCAAAATCACTCATTTATTCCCGAATTCAACTGTGCTCGTGACAATCTCTTCTCCTTCAGAAATTGCTCGTCCTCGAGCACAAATTGCAAATGGTTTTGCACAAGTCTGAGGTAGCTCTTCTTACTGGTGTACTCAATTTGGATAAAGGAGACCTGTAGCACCTGTTTCGACCTCTCACTTCTGACTGATGTCACCTACCCAGAAATTCTTTTAACCTATTAAATTAATACGCCCACCTCACTTTGTGACCTCGATCTGTTCTTGTAAATTTTCACACATCTGATACAATTTGAAGTAAACTTTTCGGTCTATGACATGTAACAATGTAACAAGCATTGTCATATGCCTTTGTGAAATGCCTTGAGATATATTTCAGGCAGTATTCAAATTTAGCTTCTTTGTGAAAAGAAAACATCAAGTTTTGTAGCTCATGTAGTTTTCTCTTATTACATTATAAATTAACTATTAATTAGAATATAACTAGTAAAATGTGACAAGCATTCTAGTAAGAACCAACTTTGGATCCACTAACAAATGACAACACTCTTCATGTGAGAAGTCGTGAGTTCAAAATCTGAAAACTGTCCTTTATGGACATTAAATAAAAAATAGAAAGTTGGACCTCCATCGTAATTTCTATCAAAATAAAAAACAATCATTCTGGTGCTACACAATGCTGCTAGTCATCTTCCGCGTCAATAAAACAGATTAAAAAATTTAGTAGACAACTCTGAACTTCTTATCTTGTTCTTCTCTGATATGATCTGCACAATTATCCTAAAATTTTGGAATACGCAACAGTCGTCGGTACATGTAAAAAGGCTCTATACATGTATTAATTCGGCAATGATATAATAGTCCAGTCTAATTTAGGTGGTTATATACATGAGCATGTTCTGCTGTACGTAACTTCAGAAGCCAAGTTCTCGGACTATCAAATCAGTTGGTTCATATATGTACTCAAAAAACAGAAGAAGCCAAGCAATTCCACAAGAAGAAGCCAAGCAATTCACACAAATAAGATGAAACTTCACAATAAACTATCAAATCAGTTGGTTCATATATGTACTCCAGAATTTCAAAACAGAAGAAGCCAAGCAATTCACACAAAAAAGATGGAACTTAACAATGAAGCCAAGCAATTCACACAAAAAAGATGAAACTTCACAATGAACTATCAAATCAGTTGGTTCATATATGTACTCCAGAATTTCGGTGAAGTATAGCTTGTAAAATAACCCAGCTATTATGCAAAAGAATTAAGTTACTGATGATAAGAAAATAAGTTAATAATAAGAACACTAAATTGTCATATAATATTAAAGAGAAAGACAGCCAATTTAAACGTTTCCTTAACCAGATGTGTGCAATATCCCTTGACGAGCTGAGATAAAAAGTATAAAATATATACATAGCATATTAAAGATTATCAATAGTGTATATGTGCAGTCATGCATTGGTGGAGCCACACAGATTCAGAGAGACACTTGCCTCTCCAACTCAAAAAAGTTTAAAAAATATGCTTATATTTATATGTTTTTCAGAGAAAAAAAACTATAAAAATATACTTAGGATATAAAAATTATAAAATTATGCCTTAATCTAATTTTTTTTCCAAAATATGTTAATATTTTTGTAATTTCCTCAGAAAAAGTTAAGAAAATGTACTTAATATTTATAAATAATTGTAAAAATATGCCTCATCCTAAAATTTTGCTCCATCCTATTTTGCTCCACCCTGTTAGAAATGTTGGCTCCCAGGGGCGGAACTAGAAAATTTAGTTAGGGGGATTGAAAACTTAAAATGCATAATTATTAATTTGTTATTAGTGGAATTTGAATTCAAGACCTACCAAACACAAAATAGAGTCTTAACCACTAGACTACAAGTACACATTTAAAATTTTATGAGAGGACTAAACTATATAATATCTTTAAGGAAATAAAAATTAAATTAAATTTCTACCTACATGATTATAAATTTCAACATCATGGAGGTGGCTTAGCACCCCTAGCTAAGTATAGGTTCGCCCCTCCTGGCTCCGCGCTATATGTGTGACGATCAATGGTCTGAATTCTGAAACCAAAGATCCATAAATGCAACTATGCGCTGGCCGCTGTGGGCTTCTTGACAAGTCAAAACCCCTGATTAATAAGCCTTGAACTGATTTTTTTTTTTTTTTTTAAAAGAGGCATAAGAGCCCATTTCATTTCTGAAACAGATAATTACAAAATTCAGTTCAAGCTAGCTAGTTTGCTAGACTGATATGTCCAGTAGCATAACATGACCGCAAGCATATTAATCAAATACAAGAACTGTCCAGACACCAAAAGTAAGGTATATTAGATTTAACTACTCCACAAAGTTTTTTATTTGCAAAAACTAAACATAAGTGTTGTTTCATCTTCATTCCTGAGGCAGAGACACATCAGGTGCTTGGTACACCACCATCTCGAGAGGCATATAGCTTGCTATCGGGATTGCATCTTCCAAAACGGGTAGCCATGCCACAGCTGCATCTTGGGTATTAGAAGGGAGATTACCTATCCAGAACATAACCATAGATTTGATCAGTAATATCAATTGTCTAGCTGTTTTAGGAGCTGTATTATTAAAACAAAGGTCATTTCTATGTTTCCAAATATTCTAGCACAATGCACTAACCACAATCAGGAAACCTGTTCTTCACAACTGAAAGTGTATAAGCAAAATTGATGACATCTGTGAAAGTATCCCAAGATTGCATAAAATCTTGACTTTGTCCTAACCAGAACCAAACTTGTTGTGATAGAGGGCACTTAAGAAATAGATGAGTCACTGTTTCAGTGTCAGAGCACAGTAAGCAGTTCTGGTCCCCAACCCATCCTTTGGTAGCTAGATTGCTTTTAGTCAGGATTTTATTATGGTGAGATAGCCACATAAACACACGGATTTTGGGGGGTATTGGTAATGACCACCAGAGAAGGGGTAAAATGGGAACAATTCCTCTAAAATTAAGAAATTTGTATAAAGATTTAGTAGAAAACTTCCCTGAAGGTTCCCATCGCCAAGTCACTGTATCACTATCATGAGTAAATGAGGTAACACTAATTATTTGTAAAATTTCTAACCAGTCAAGGTAATTGGCCCCAGTGAGTGTGGTACTGAATATCATGTTAGCCCCCTGCGAATTGATAACCTCTTCTAATACAACAGATTTATTTCTACATAATTGAAAGACAAAAGGATATCTTGTAGCGAGAGAACAATTGAGATACCAAATATCAGTCCAGAATTTTATTTGGGATTGTCTCCCTGGTTGATAACTCACACTAATGCCCCCGATATGTTCTAATTTGACAATAGTAGCCCAGAAAGGAGATAAAGGAGTGGAGGGAGAATTATCATACTTAAATTTAACCATAGTTTTCCACATCCCTTTATAGTCCTCATTTTTATATTTCCACCACCATTTTAACAACAAAGATATATTCATTTCATTTAAGTCTAGAACCCCTAGACCCCCAAACTGTTTGGCTACACAAATGGTCTCCCAATTCATCAAGGCATATTTAAATTTCTTTTCAGACCCCTGCCATAAGAATCTACGTCTAATTTTGTCTATTGCTTTAAGGACAGTAGCAGGGATTCTAAAAACTGACAAAGCATATAAAGGAATAGAAGTTAAAACTGAATTTAGTAGTGTAACCCTACCACCTATTGATAATAGCTGCCCTTGCCAACTTGGTAATCTATGTTCTATCTTATCTATTAAAAAATTCCAATCTGCAACTGACAGTTTATGCTTATGTAGTGGAAGACCGAGGTACTTTATAGGAAATGTCCCCTTCTGACATCTAAAGACCTGATGGAGATTGCCATTTTCTGGGTTATTTATAGTATATAGTTCAGTTTTTTCATAGTTTATTTGAATTCCAGACAAAGCTTCAAAAGCAAACATGGCCCACCATGCATTTTCTACATTGGTTTCATTGGCTGCTAAGAAAAGCAAATAAGCCTTGAACTGATCAAATGGAGAACCGTAAGGTACATGATCCTGTCAATTTAAATCCAAATCATTCAATATAAAATTGCACTAATTTTAATATAAGTTTGCACCAATTTTACTGTCTGGAATGATCACAACCAAAGCCCTACAAAGGAAAAGAAAAGGGAGAACAAAACTTGTCCTGGAAACGTTGACATATATGGGCTGGGAAGTACCGGCTATATGGACTGCATAGTACCAATATTAATTATCAGTGTGATCAATTTAACATATGCAATGCACATGCATTAATTATGTCATATCAATACATGGGAGTGTAATAATAGCTGAAGTATCTTCTCACGAAAGGTAAAAAAAAATGCAATAGTTTCTTGCCCTCAATTTCGTGCTCTTGTCATGATATTAGTTAGGTAGAAAGCATAATTAGAATGATCTAAGCATTTAAGTTTCACATGTACTTATCATTATCATAAGGCTGATATCTTAAAACCTATGAAGGTTGAGCTGCATAGCACTAAGATCATGTTTGTTGCGTAAAGAACAGTATTCTGAAAATTAAGCTACACAAAACATATATATCAAAATTAAAAATATTGGAGAAGTCGAGAAACCAACAATAGTTCACCTGCTTTTCTATTCCATTTTTGGCAAACTTTATCACAAGGCCGTTTGTAGTTCCTGAAATTCTGTCGTTTATTACCGTACCATTCCAAATTAAGGAGGAGCAGGAGTAGAAAAAATTAGAGTTGTCAGACCAGTGTACCAAACACGCTCAACTCTGTGACAATCGGGATTTACCAGACATGCACTGCAGAAAATTTAGCATTATTTATTCCAATGTACTAGCTGTATATGTGATGATTTATATGCATAAGCCTTGAGACTATCTTCACTAGGCAACATTGTAGGATTGTTAATTAGTCGTTCAAATGTAGCTTCTTTGTGAAAAGAAAAAAAGAAAAATCAATTTTTGTAGTTGTTGTATTTTCCCCTTATTTCATTATAAATTAATTAATAATTAGAATATAATTAGCAAGATGTTACAAGCATTGGTGCTACACAAAGCTGTTAGTGATCTTTGGCGTCAATAAAGCAAATCCAAAATTTAGCGGACAACTTTGAACATTTTATCTTGTTCTTTTTTTATATGATCTACACAATTATCCTAAAATTTGAAAACACGTAACAATCGTCTGGTAAACATGAAATGACTATATAAATGAATCAAGTCGACAACGGCAATCCAGTCTAATTTAACTGGGAACTTTCAGATCCAAGTTCTCAGACAAAACAAAAGAAGCCAAGCAATTTAGAAGAGAAAAAAGCTCCACATATGAACTATCAAATCAGTTGGTACATGTATGTACTTGAGAAAAATGTGGACAAATTTATTTTCCTAATTAAATTCAAAGCAGCATTCGCTATGAATGTGAAGAGCTTGTAAAAATAATCCAGTTATAATGCAAAATAAGTTATTGATGATGAGGATTGTAATTAACAAAAGAAGTTAATAGTAAGAACACTAGCTATTACAATTATAATATAATGAAAGACAGCTAGCCAATTTAATCGTTTCCAGAACCAGATGTGCGCATCCCTTTTTGACGACCTTAGATACAAAGTACAACATATAGCAGATTTAATGATAATTAATAGTGTATATGTATGTGGTCATGATCAAAGAGATGAACATAAATGTGCCTGTGGCACTTTGCAATATCTCAAACAAAATGATGATGATGATGGTGGTGGTGGTGGTGGTGGTGGTGGTTTAATAAATAAATTAATGGATCAAGAATTCTAGTATTGGAGACTACCTATATATATTCTTCTCTAGATTCTTGTCATTTCTAAATTAAAAAAAAATCATTTCAGAAAGAAAATTAATCTCATTTTTTTTTTGGTCAAATTGAAACCAACGATCAATAAATGCAACTATGTACTATGCGCGGCTTCATTTGATAAGTCAAAACCCCCGATTAATGAGCCTTAAACTGAGTAAATGGAGAATTTAGATCAGGCAAGATACCTGAGTCAGATAATTAGATCCCAAGTGTTTAACATAAGTTTGTAGAAATCTTAAAATATGTCCATATATTTTAAATAGGTTCAAATTTATTATGACTAAGCTAAGACTTCATTCTATCCCATACATAAGAAGCGTTTTTTTAGTCATCTAAAATGGTTCACAATCAAAGCCCTAAAAAGGAAAGAAAAAAAAAACTAGTCCAGAAAACGTTGCTATATAATGGGCTGGGAAGTACCTTCTGTATGGACCGCAGAGTATCAATATTAATTATCAGTTTGATCAATTTAGTATATGCTATGCACATGCATTAATTATGTCATATCAATATATACATGGGAGTTTTAATAATAGATGAAATATATCTTACCACGAATGGTAAAAAAATAAAAGATGCAACAAGTTTTTTGCCCTCAATTTCATGTTCTTGTCATGATATTAGTTAGGTAGAAAACATAATTAGAATGATCTAAGCTGTCAAGTATGTACCATTTTTCAATGGGAGTATATATATAACTATTTCACATGTTATCATAAGTCTGTATCTTTACATATATAGCACTGATATCATGCTTGTTGTGTTAAAAGAACAATGATCTGAAAATTAAGCTAAACAAAACATATATAAAAATTAAAAATATTGGAGGAAACCAACAATATATTGTACACATCTATTTAGCGTTTCTAGTGCATCGCTATTCAACTCAACAGCAAGCTTGTTTGTATTTCACTGAAGTTCTATCAGTAGTTTTATCGTTAGAGTCCCTTGCTTCCTGAATGAGGAGCATTCCTTATTTTTCATTGGCATTTGATCCCTCGAAATTCCTCTCTACTGCTTGCCTACACCTCACCTGCTTTACTGGCTGCATCAAAGAGGAGGTAATTTGCTGGCCTGTGTTGACATTTTCTTATTTAAGAGAGGCAGTGCAAGTGCAAAGGAGGGAATGAATTGGCGCTTGTTATATATGATGCTAAATCATTACTCTTAAGGATACTTCCATTGATTAGATTACTAGGTTGGTTTAATTTTTAATTTATATTGACCGAGTGAAAGTTTGATAAACAAAATTTAGTGTGATTTTAAACGACCAATCAGTGAACATCCTATCCTAATACATGATGTTGATTTTTAAAGAAGAACGTTGAGATTCAAGCTTAATTGCTTGAATCGATGATGTCGTACTCCAGTAAAAAAATACTCCGTAATTAGAATCCCATTGAATTCTATCTCGGAGCGAATTAGCCTGGATCCGTGATTGTTGGGGAGGAGCATGGCTGGCACATGGAGTGCGTATCCTCTGAGATATCTCATATTTTACATGACCAACGTGTCCAGTGCCTTTTCGGGAATAGCGCAAGGGGGCAGTATTATTTTGAGTTTTGAGATTCGTGCAGAACATCTTTGAACGGTTGAAATTTTTCAAAAAATCACGCAAAATATGAGATATCTCAGAAGATGCGAATTCTGGTATATGGTAGCACAAACAAGGATTGTTTGTGGACTCCGTTCTTCGGGGAGGGTAAAACAGTGCAATTAGTTACGCATTAGATCACTTCCAGTAATTCTCTACACAGAAGACATACAGAGTGTATGTCAGAAAATTTCTGACAGGATATTCAGAATAAACTGCACAAATTATATGCATGAAAATTTATATTATTGTATTTTGGGTCAATATATTGGTCATTATAGTTATTATATACCTGGTTTGTTTGCCTCGTAATAATATACGCACATGATATTCTTACTACACAACAATATCTATACCTGGTTCTAATGGTTTCTTCACATTTGTTGATCAAATTTATAAAATTGTAATGAAAGCACAATGACATCTTTGTCCATCGCAATCAAAGATCGAGAGTTCGAGCTCCTCTTATGACTTTGTAGCTTCTGTAAAACTTAAAAAAAAAAAAAAAAAAAAAAAACATTGTTGTCCATCGCTAGAAGCTTGGAAGGAGACATTTTCATTTTGTTGCTATTTTTCTATCTATATACCTTTTTCTTATAGTTTTCTGCAGAACCTGAGAAATGGGACCCACAGCTTCATGAATTTGTATCCTCTGAGTTAACTCAGATTTTGAGTTAAGATTTGGACCATCCGATTTAAATCCACACTAATATTGAAGAGTCCCGTGTGCTATAGGCGTGGTCAAATTAACTCAAATTATGATCGCACGGTCCAAATATTAACTCAAACTGTACATTAATGCAGAGCATGTGGATTCCAGCTTGAAACAGTAGTTCATTTTCAGATGCATCCAAACATGTGAAGAGGAACTAATGACTAAAGCGTATATTAAATTTTGGATTTGGGGTTGCTTACACAATAGTTGCATATACACCAATCCAAAAGGGGCCTTATTTGGAAAAACAACAACCTCTGTTTTTACAACAAATTTTGATGGCCGGGCTTCTCTATTATTAGGTTTCTGTTACATTCCGTAAAATAAAAACATGATATTAATAGCTGAGTCTGAGATACGAAATGTCAAATGAAAATTTTCAGAAAAATGCATTATATTTTAAAACAAGTATTACTTTTGAACTTATAATTAAGATGATTAATTTAATTTGTAGTTAATTGGGGTTCACAATATTATCTAAAAATCTATTTGTCTAATATAAAATACGTATGGTTATTAATCTAATTTTTTTTTTTTTTTGCAGAGTTAGAAACTTATGAGACATGGAAATAAAGAATTTAATATATTGATTGTAAATGTGCTGGAATTAATTAATTGGAATATTTTATACAACTTCTAACAAATTGAGAATAAATCTAATATGTAGGACCCCGTGTCATCCTCTATTCCAATCTCTATTTAATTATATTTCTCTTTCTCTCTCTCCTTGCGTGGCAACACCCTGTTGTTCCAGCATGGTTAAACATTGACTAAAGAGTAGCTTGCTATGTACCATGTCTAATATCTCTCCTACTGCTTGGTGGTTTCTCGAACTCTGTTTTCTCCCTCTCTCTCTCTCTCGCTTCTCTGTTCTGTGAGAGATAACCTGAGAAGAATATGTTGGGAGTTTTTCGGAAAAGAGGAGAAAACAGAAAACAGGACAGCAGCCGAAACTTTCTCACAACTCCATTTTTTCATTGATTAATTAACATAAACAGATCTACTATTTATAGTGGTGCATATCCATCATTTCGCACCCCACTAACTCCACTAACTTTGCTATAACTAACCTATAACCAACCCACTACATGACTACTTTTCTGCACATGTCTAAATAGATAACTTGCTGTCCAAGTTTACAATTAACTCTAATTAACTCTAAACAGAAAATAAAACTGCTCTAAAAAACCGAAATATAAAAACTGCATCTTCACCCTGCTGATACGGTCCGTATTGGGATACGGTCCGTATTCATTTCTGACTTGGATTATTTTCAACACCCCCCCTTAATCCAAAGTCCAGCACATTCATCATGTCTCGACACCAGTTGAACTTCTCACGTGGGAGTGATTTGGTCAGCACATCTGCAACTTGCTGGTTCGTGTTCACATACTGCAACTCTATCATCTTTTGCTCAATCAGATCTCGTATGAAATGGAGCCGAGTGTCTATGTGCTTTGTTCTGTTGTGATGCACCGGGTTGTTACTAATTGCAATTGTCGACTGATTATCACAATAGAGTATTGTTGCACCTTTCTGCTCACAATCTAACTCTTCCAATAAGCGCCTTAACCATACACCTTGGCATGCTGCTGATGTCACTGCATTGTACTCAGCTTCTGCGGTTGATAGTGCAACTGTTGACTGTTTCTTCGAATTCCAACTTATTACACTGTTGCCAAAGAAGAACACCTGACCTGTTGTGCTTTTTCGATCATCTATGCTGCCTGCCCAGTCACTATCGCTGTAGCCTGTCAAACACGGTTCATCAACACCCTTGTACCACAGACCATAGCTTGTTGTACCTGCAATGTACCTAAGAATTCGCTTTGCTGCTCCCATGTGTTGTTTAGTTGGATTCTGCATGTATCTCGCAACCATTCCAACTGCATGTGTGATGTCTGGTCTTGTGTGTGTCAAGTACAACAGACCTCCCACCAAACTCCTAAACCGAGTTGCATCTGCTGCTCCGGTTCCATCAATAGCTAACAACTTCTCATTTGTATTCATTGGAATTAGTACGGGATTGCAATCTTTTAATCCGAACTTTTCTACCAAGTCTCTTGCATACTTGCGTTGGGACACAAAGATTCTTCCCTTCTCTTGTTCAACCTCCAGACCTAGAAAGTAATGCATTTCTCCTAGATCGGTCATCTCAAACACACGCATCATTTGCTCTTTAAACTCCTTCACCATTGCATCATCTGTGCCAAAATAAATCATATCATCAACATAGAGACATACCGCTATTAAACCTCCTTTTTCTTTGCGTTTGACATAGAGATTAGGCTCATTCTTGCTTCTCTCAAATCCCAATTTCTGAAAATGTGCATCAATCTTGCTGTACCATGCACGAGGAGCCTACTTCAAACCGTATAATGCTTTGAACAAACGGTACACCCACTGTTCTTTGCCCTTCACTACAAACCCTTCCGGTTGCTCAACATAAACCTCTTCTTTTAGTTCACCATTGAGGAATGCTGACTTCACATCAAATTGATAGATAGGTTGTCTCAATTGGGCAGCCATTGCAATCAACAACCGAACCGTTTCAAATCTTGCCACCGGGGAGAACGTCTCTTCATAGTCTATGCCTTGCTTTTGTGCATATCCTTTTGCCACTAACCTCGCTTTGTATTTTAATACACTGCCATCTGGACCAAATTTAGTTTTGTAAACCTATTTAACTCCAATTGCATTGCGATCTTTTGGTAATTCCACCAACTTCCAGGTTTGGTTTTGCTCAATTGAACTCATTTCTTCTTTCATTGCTTGCACCCATTCCTTTCTTTCTACGGCTTCTTCATAGGACAATGGATCTGCTACATACATAACCTGAGTTGCTTCATACAATTCTTGCAAGGATCGTACCTTTCTTCCTTGTGTATCCGGATCAACCATCCGATGTGATGTGCTACTCGAGCTTGGACTGCTTTGCGGCTGCTCACTGCTGCCTTCTTCTTCTTCATCTTCTATTTCTGCTATTGGTGTGTTGTCTTCCTCCATAGACCAACTCCAACTAGCATTCTCATCAAACATGATATTTCTACTGATTATAATCTTCTTTGTCACCGGATTAAACAACCTATAACCTTTAAATTGTATGCAATACCCAATGAACACACACTTTTCAGATTTTGAGTCCAGTTTCTTTCGGTTTTGTGTGCTTATGAGAGTGTAAGCAATGCACCCAAAAACACGCAAATGCCCCACACTGGGCTTCCTTTCAAACCACGCTTCAAATGGTGTTTTGTTCATCACTGCCTTGGTCGGTGACAGATTTAGAACATATACCGCTGTTGCTACTGCTTCAGCCCAAAAACTATTCGGCATACCTTTAGATTTCAGCATACTTCTTGCTAGTTCTACTACCGTGCGGTTCTTGCGTTCAGCTACACCGTTTTGCTCAGGTGTGTATGGAGTGGTCAGCTGCTGTAGCACCCCTTCTTTCTCACAGAACTGCTTGAATTCTTTTGATTGAAACTCACCACCACGGTCTGATCTTAGAGCTTTCAGCCTAGCCCCTGTTTGCGTTTCTGCCATGGCTTTGAACCTTTTGAACAGCCCAAACGCTTCACTTTTATAGCTAAGAAAATATACCCAAGTCATCCTGCTGTAATCATCAATAAACAGCATAAAATACTTGCTTCCTCCCATTGATTCAACCTCCATGGGTCCGCACAAATCAGTATGCACTAACTCAAGTACTTTGGTTGCACGCATCGACTGATCTTTTGGAAATGGCAGCTTCGATTGCTTGCCAAACACACATCCTTCACATAACCCGATTTCACCAATTTCGGGTAACCCATTCACCATTTTCTTTTGATTCAACAATCTCAAACCATTCATGTTTAGATGACCATACCTCAAATGCCATAACTCGCTGGAACTAATCTCCTTGGCTGCAAGTGCCTTGTCTTTCACCTTGGCTATCTCCAGAGGGAATAAGTTGTTTTGTGTCTTCTTGATTGTTGCCATCGTCTGATTCGTGGCTGCATCTACAATTCTGCAATTGTCGCCTTCAAACTTGATGGTACACCCGCTGCCCATCATCTGACCAATGCTGAGTAGGTTTTGGGACAGTTGAGGAATATAGTACACATCATGTAGCATCCGTGTATTGTGACTGCTGGTCTGCACGGCTACTCTTCCTTTTCCTTCAACATGAATCTCTTTATCGTCACCAAGCTTTACTGCCTTCTTGTATGACTCATCTAATTCAACAAATAGATGTTTGAAACCTGTCATATGGTTTGAGCACCCGCTGTCCAAAAACCAGATTTGACTTGCATCTGATTCTTCATAGGTTTTGGCCATGAACAACTGTGACTGATTGTTCTTCTCTTCAACAAAACTTGCTTGTCCTTCTTATCTTTTCTTCTTGTAGCAGTCGGCCTGCACATGACCGGGCTTGTGGCAGTAATAGCACTCCACATCTTGACCTTCTTCTCTCTGTTTCTTGTAACAATCGGCTTGCATATGCCCTTTCTTGTGACAGTAGTAGCATTCTACATCTTTCTTCGGTTGATTAGAATGCGGTTGATTGTAACTCGGCTTGCCTCTGCCTCTACCGCCTTGACTGCCTCGACCTCTGCCGTAACCTTGGCCTCTACCTCTGCCTTGCTGTTGGTTTCTTGAGGAATTGCCATTGGTATAGAAAGCTTTGGTGTCATCCTTCACTTCTGATCGGTTGAGACGAACTTCATGGACCTGCAGTGATCCCATCAACTCATCAAACGTGTAGGTGGACAGATCTTTGGATTCTTCGATCGCCGCGACCACATGATCAAATTTGGTTGTCAGGCTGCGCAACACCTTCATCACAACCGTCTTTTCTGGAAGATCTTCTCCACAACTTCTGATTTGGTTGACTATTGTTGTAACTTGCGTGAAGAAGGATTGAACTGATTCGCCTTGTTTCATGTTCAATGTCTCAAACTCCCGTCTCAAGCCCTGCAACTTGATTTCTACCACCTTGGAACTTCCCTGAAATGCGGTTTTCAGAGTTGTCCATGCCTGATTTGCTGTTTCTGCTGCTGCAATCTTTGCAAACACCGATTCGTGTACGGCTTGCTGAATGAAGAAGAGCGCCTTTGCATCTCGCTTGGCTGTGTCGATTGGTGTCGGATCAGGATTCGGTATTCCCTTGTCTGCTAGTTCCCACAAGCCATGAGATTTCAGCATAGTTCGTATCTTGATGCTCCAGAATTCGTAATTCTCACCCTTGAACAAAGGTACCATCTGATTTGACATGCTAATGGTGGTGTTGTTGCCTGCGTCGGCCATGGTCGGATCTGCCTTGATCTCTCACCTTTGGCTTAGTCGGATCTGCCTTGATCTCTCACCCTCTCACCTTTGGCTTGGTCGGATCTGCCTTGATCTCTCACCTTGCTCTGATACCAATTTTGTTGGGAGTTTTTCAGAAAAGAGGAGAAAACAGAAAACAGGGCAGCAGCCGAAACTTTCTCACAACTCCATTTTTTCATTGATTAATTAACATAAACAGATCTACTATTTATAGTGGTGCATATCCATCATTTCGCACCCCACTAACTCCACTAACTTTGCTATAACTAACCTATAACCAACCCACTACATGACTACTTTTCTGCACATGTCTAAATAGATAACTTGCTGTCCAAGTTTACAATTAACTCTAATTAACTCTAAACAGAAAATAAAACTGCTCTAAAAAACCGAAATATAAAAACTGCATCTTCACCCTGCTGATACGGTCCGTATTGGGATACGGTCCGTATTCATTTCTGACTTGGATTATTTTCAACAGAATATGCGTCCCTTGAGATTGCTCTTTCTCTATTTCAGCACACATGGCTTTCCTTCTTCTCAAACATACAGTCATGAGTAAAATCTTTGGTATCTCTTTTTCCCTCTGTTTCCTTAAACAAATATGGATTATATTAACATTCAGAAATAATCATGATACAGAAACTATTGATGCTATCTTGTTTAAATAAACCAAATTAGAAAACGTAATAGGCACAAAAGCTACCTTATTTCTTTGCCCTTCTTTGTGATTAAATATTATTTTCTTAATTTCTGAAAAATTAGGTCCCTAATCCTTTGATAATTAAAAGATAGTTGATGTGTATATATATATATTTGGTACAATACTTAATTAGCTGAGTTTGTTACTCTGGTACACCAATATTTATGAGAAAGCCTAGCTATTTGATATAGTAAACAAAATATTTTGATGGTAGATACAAATACATATAGTGTATGAAATGTATACAACAACTACATAGAAGTTATTTTGTTAATATGTGAAATTAGTTCAATCATCATTTATGGCTGGGCTATTGGTTCTTAACTAAATTTTTTTTAAAGAAGTTAATGATACTCTGATTTATAAAATAGCATTTACTATAATGAATGCAACTTTTACTGGTAACATCATATTCAAATTTTCTGATATGTTTCTGGTACAAAGCAGGGAGTGATTGCTCATCAATAAAGGTGTTCAAATGATTTGATTTGATTGATTTAAACCGAACCAAATTTATTTGGATAATACTGTTCAGTTGCTCGATTTATTTAATTCGACTCGATTTTTAAAAATTATGATAGTTCGGTTTTCAATATATGTTTTAGTTTTGGCAATTAAAAACCAAATAAAAGAACAAACCAATTGAACTGAAATGTTAGTATTGTAATTAATATCATACATATTAATACACAAATTATCAAGTTAATAATTGCATTATTATATATAATTTAAAATTTTCACACTAATTTGGCTTACCTGAACAAGCCGAATTAAAGTTTAGTTAAGCAAATTTAAATTGGTTTAAATTGAATCGATCAATTGAACACTCTGAGGAACTAAGGATATGACTAGTTTTGTGTTAGTATATACAAATTGATCATTCTTGCTTTGCAAATTATCATATTTGATACGTCCTATCTCGGAGAGAGTAGGTCGTATGGGAAAAAGGATTTCATAGTTTCTTTAAATTTGTTCATTATTTCATTGTTGGTTACTAATTAATATAAAGATATATTTCGTTGTACGTTAAAGATATTGTTCATTGCAGAGTTATCTCCACAGCAACTCCGGAGCAAGAATTAAAAAAAAACTGAGATTTTTTTTACTATATATAATCCAAAATCAATAATGACAATGAAACCTCATTTTGTTTGATTTAAATCTTCAATAAAACATATTTGAAATTGGTAATGTAGTATTTTCGTGTTTCCAATGTAGGATAGTGTAATTTCCGCCTTAGATGTTGCAACACGTCTAAGTTGAACTGTTAAAGATATTTTCCCTGATTTAGCAAGACGATTAGACCAATCCTCATTTTCTTCATTGAAGTTTGAAAATTAAATTTTACTCTATTCCTAACAAACCCTATCAATCGTAAATGCATGCTAATATTTTGTCTGAATTTGACGCTTTTGTTTGAGTTAAAAGAAAAAAATGGAGATCTGATAGCCACTATCAAAGTTTCAAAAAAAAAAAAAAATGGAGGTGCGGATTTTACCAACGTCTATTTTACTTGGCGCAGCGGCGAGGTCAGAGAAAAAATGTTTTTGGACTGTACTGCCTTTGCTTGAAGAGGAATATAATCAACGGTGGGAAATAAATATGCTGTTATCATTGGGTTAATTTGTTGAGATTCGCGTATGAAAAACGTATTTCGTTAAAAGTTGCGTATGAAAAAATTTAAACAAGTAGAATCGGAATAATAGGTTCTTGCAGGGTGGCGGGGGGCCATGGAGGAATAAATATTAAATATTTAACTTCCTCACCTGTTGTCATATATCATTTCTCTTTTAGATCTTAAATAATAAATATTGAAGCTACAATAAATTATAACATGCACTAGAAATTAGCTTGGTTCGTTAAAAGAATATGGTGTCAGAGTTAAAATATACTAAACATTATATATAAACAAATGATATTAGAGAAAACTAACAATATTGTAATATTTCTGAATTTTTCTTCATTGTCTCCACTCTCCAGCCAATCACAAACACATTATGTGGCATTTCGTTGACTGTAATGGATCATACAATTGGATCAATTCAAAAAAATTGTACTAACTTGAGCATTTTTAGATGTGCACAACCACAATCAAAGTCATTGCAACCAGTACCAATAACACAATATTATCGATACAATTGCCGTACCACTTGCACAGGTACCTGCTTTTTGAGAGCACCACTAAGTTCCCAAGTCAGCAATTGTTGGGAGAAGTGGCATAAATTTTCTTGAATTTTGCTTGGATATTTTTAATGTCATGTAATGTTGGTTAATAAGTCATGCTTCTGGAAACATTGTAATAAGTTAAGCAGTTGGTAAACTAGTTTATAGAGATTTATGTTTGTTGTTTTCTCTAGTAACTTTTAAATAAAAATAATCAATAAAAATTGTTTCTGAATTGCTGACAAATACACTGATCACAATCCATAACAACATAAGATTCTTCAAAAAAAGTCTCTATAATTGTACCTCATTTTTTTTTTTGGCATTTGGATTCCAATTTGAGCTTTTAGAAAGGTAATGTGATTCTGGTGTTGCAATTTGTCAAAAGTTGAAAGAAGTAAACCTCCTTTAATTTAGGAATTGATGATCGGATAAAATTATTATCACTATATATAGAAGCAATTACATATAGAGACAACTAATCATTTATTTGTCACTTGCACCTTAATTAATTCTTTATGGTCATGGATAGCTCAATTCAATAATTTTTACTTTAATTGTGATACTGTGTCAGACCTATGGCTTTTAGATGTTTGGATTCCTCTTAAAGATTGTAAGTTAATTGAACTAATTAGAGTAGCTACATTTAGGTTGTCTGATTAGCTAGGAACAAAGTGTGTTTTAATGATACTGCAATACCTACCAGTAAATCCTTAGGCTCCCAAATAATTGTTCTTGCTTCTTGTTGGTGCAAAGCAACTATGGATGACTCTTTTTTTTAAATTAACTTTGATTTTGTTCATGAATGTTAGTAACATAAATCAGGTAGGCAACATTATCATTCTGTCAGATACCGATACCCGAGAAAGGGAAAGCAGCCAGTGAAACCTACAGCTAATATAAGACTGCAAAATTGCAAATATGCTCCAACTTAGTTGATTTAAAAATATGGGAGAACGAATTTAATTAGTTTTTTAAGTGAAGTTGAAAGCAAAGCTTGACTTCTAAACAACATAGCAATCTTAAAACAAAAATAACAGCATATTAACAATGCAGGGAAAATTTGGGGTCAAGGATATTAACAACGCTGATTTAGCTTAATGCAGCGCACATGTCAATTGTTTTTCATTTTAACTCTATTACTTATGCATTGTATTAAGTCAAACCAGTGTTGTTACTATCTTTGCCGGAAAAAAAGTATATTCATAACAATGGAAGTTTTTAGATGGTAACTATATAGTTTCTAAGTCTTAGCCATAGCTTACAAATAATACTAATTTTTATTTATATAAATATAGCTATTTTTCGATTAATATTGGAACTTTTTAGCCGTCACTAAATAATTTTCATTAAACAATTAATTAGACAACCAAATAAATAATTTCGAAATGGGGGGTTGGGGATGTCTCAAAATTGGAAGCATAATGTTAAGGTCCGGTTAATTAATAGTACGGGGCTTGCTTTGTTATTGGGCTTTCGAAAAAACATTCCACCCGCTGACTACAATTCTGGGCTCCAAAAAACTAGACTTTACGAATCGTAAAGTTCGTAAACCGACCTGAGTGACCTGACTCCTGGAGTTGCGGCAGCTAGACACCCGACGTGATTAGCAAACGAGCCAGACCTTTAGTGAGTCGTACATTTTTTTTTTGAATTGATCCTCATCAAAACCCTAGCCCCTTCGTTTCTTACACAGAGGTTACCTTACCTTCTCTGCACCTCTCCAATCCTACGAACTCCGCCGCCGCCGCAATTCCACCCCACTAGCAGATCAGATCCGACCCAACTCCGCCTCTCTAACCTCCGACAAAACCAACAATGGGATTCGACGTCGGCGTTGTGCCATTTAATCCTGACGGGTGGGGCCCACCCGACACCCCAGCAGTCCCCCTCCTCCCTCCTCGCCTCTCCGGCGGCTCCCACCCGGCGAACATCCCTTTCGCCCCCTTCTCCCGATCAGAGAAACTCGGTCGCATCGCCGATTGGACACGCAACGCCAACGCCAACGCTCCCCACCCTTCCAACTCCCGCGACGCCGTCTTCGACTTCGCTCTCGACGACGCCTCCGCTCTCACTGCTGCCGACGACTCCTCCTTCCGTCTCGTCGACGCCCGGCCTCCTCCGCGACCCAAGTTTGGCCCTCGTTGGCGCTTCAACCAGCGCCCCCAACTTCCCCAGCGCCGTGACGAGGAGGTCGAGGCTAAACGCCGGGAGGCTGAAAAAGATCGCGCTCGCCGCGACCGCATGTATCATCTCCACCGTTCCAACAACCCCAACCACCAAGGTGGCAATCGTGGGTCTGGCCCTGGTTACAAATCCTCTGTTGATATCCAACCTGAGTGGACCATGCTGGATCAAATTCCGTTTTCCACCTTCACGAAGCTCTCTTTCTCAGTACCCGATCCCCCCGAGGACTTGCTTGTTTGTGGGTCCCTTGAATTCTATGATCGGGTGTACGATCGTGTCAACCCGAAGAATGAGAAGCGACTTGAGCGGTTCAAGGCACGCAATGCTGTGCGCGTCACAACTACGGATGATCCTGTCATACGCCGTCTTGCTGCTGCTGACAAGGCGACAGTGTTTGCCACTGATGCGATCTTGTCGGCACTGATGTGCGCTCCGAGGTCGGTTTATTCATGGGATATTGTCATCCAGCGTGTCGGGAATAAGTTGTTTTTGGATAAGAGGGATAGGTCGCAGATTGACTTGCTGCCGGTCAATGAGACAGCACAAGAGCCGTTGCCAGATTCAAAGGATGACATCAATTCGCCTCAGTCATTGACAGAAGAGGCAGCTGAGATCAACCAGAAATTCGCTCAGCAGGTGCCAGATGATTTTATTTGTTTTCCTTTTAGTTTAATATGAATTTAGTTGTTTCTGTAGCTTGCTTCAAGTGACTTGTGGTCTAACCCTTTAATTCCTTGGGAAAATAAATTATTATGCTATTGTATGTATTTGTGAACTTAATCCATTGATCAAATGTTGAATAACTATGAAAAAATGTAGCAGTCCTACATTTTGTAATACTCAACATAGTGCATAAAGTAAATATAAATCATATGTTATTTTGTGTCCCCTAACAGGTACTTGTTAGAGACGGTAATAAGGTAACTTTTGACGAGCCAAACCCCTTCGTGAACAGCACAGATGGTGCTGCTCCTGTGTCTGACGAGCAAGGATCAGTGGCCTACCGGTACCGGAGGTGGAAGCTAGATGGCGACACATACATTGTTGCCAGGTGCGAGGTGCATGCTGTTTCTGATGTGAAGGGGCAGCGGTCGTTCATGACCCTCAATGCCCTCAATGAATTTGACCCCAAGTTCACTGGCGTTGACTGGCGTCAGAAGCTTGAGACTCAGCGCGGTGCCGTCCTTGCCACTGAGCTCAAGAACAATGCCAACAAGCTTGCCAGGTAACTCCTTTTTTTTTTAATAATAATTGGTTGAGAAAAATGAGGATTTTGGGATATGTCTGGATTTTTGCCTAACAAGTACAATTTGAGATTTTATGTGGTAAAATTGTCCTCCTACTCCACTACATTGGTTATTAGCACTTTATCCCGGTACCAATATGTGAAGTATATGTACATGACGGAAAGTGTTTTTTCATTTGAGCATGACTGTCTTCTGGGACTTGCAACAACTGGATTAGGGTTTAGTTGGGCTAATAAGCTTTATAAAGCATGGGCCCACTTGTGCTTCACTTATCTTCGTTTTCAAAGTCCAAACATTTGATCTGGACCGCTCAACATGATCTCCATATTATGTGTACTTGGAGACCAGATTTTACATTTTTTTGGAAATTTTTTACTATTTTTTTAGATAGGTAGAAAATCATTGTTTTTCAGAAGATTCTGGACCACCCAAAAACAGTGATTTTCTACCTATCTAAAAAAATAGTAAAAAAATTTATAATAGATGTGAAGTTTTGTCTCCAAGCTCATTTTCATATGGAGATCATGTTGAGCGGTTTGGACTTTGTAAAACAGCATGGAGGGATGTGAAGCACAAGAGGGCTCATGCTTTATAAAGCATGTTAGCCTAACTGGAAATACAAGGCCTGCTTGTTCAGTAGGGTCCATATACTAGACACCGGGAAATATCAAATGTGAGATTAGAATATAATTTTTGAGAAGTTCTTCTATCAAATCGTTTCTCTGTTTAACAGGTGGACTGCCCAAGCACTACTATCGGGTGCCGACATAATGAAGCTAGGGTATGTGTCTCGTGTGCACCCTCGTGACAGGCACAACCACACAATCCTAAGTGTGATCGGCTACAAGCCGCGTGACTTTGCTGCACAGATCAATCTGAACACAGCAAACATGTGGGGAATTGTGAAGTCAATTGTCGACCTCTGCATGAAGCTTGGCGAGGGCAAGTATGTGCTCGTCAAGGACCCTGCCAAGCCCCAGGTCAGAATCTACGAGGTGCCTCCAGATGCATTTGAGAACGACTATGTGGAGGAGCCGCTTCCTGAGGAGGAGCAAGTCCAGGTCAGACAGGCTGACAAGGAAGGAGAGTCTGCCTTGGTGGCTGATGGCGAGGCAGTTGATGGTGTGGCTACTGACGTGGCTGGTGTGGTTGAGGCTGGGAATGATGTTGTAGCGGTTTAGGGATGAGAGGTTGTATGGTACCTTTTGATATATAGAGTATTTATGTAGGAGTGTTTTCGGGGTGTTTTTTGCTCACTTCTTTTATGTTAGTTATATTGCTGTTTAGTGGCAGGATTTTCTGAAAGTTTTGCGGCTGCTTGATTTTGGTTTCCTTGGATAATACTGTTGGATAATTTCAGGACACTTGGTAAGCTTTGTTTTCTGTCAGAGTTGGTATTAATATCACGAAAAACTTTGATGGCAGAAACAAAATGTAGAGATTTTTGTTTTGTCAGAACTGAGGTTTACAAAGTTTTTTCTCATAACAACTTTGAAACAAACCAAGCAGCAGTTTTCTTGAAATCCATACAGAAAATAGGTACCAGTAATCCATGAAAATGTAATTTTGGAAGCCTCTTTCATTTTTTACCCTTTACCTAATGTAGAGTGTACACAAGTGGCTTTCGTGCATTTTCTTATTGTTGAAACCTATTCAAGATTTTGGAAACAAAATGGTTCTCCGACGGACCCTATAAATCGAAGTTGAAGTTGAAAGAGATTTTATTTCCTTTTTTAATGAGATGATTAATCTAATTCAATGTTATTATGTTACGGAAAAAGACTTTGCCACAAGCTTGGTATGATATTAATTTCATGGCAAATTATTTGATCAGTCTCCATCGCGGTGCATTTGAAATTTTGCTTATGCATCCCTACAGATGTCTATGTTTTTTAACTTTTATTTCAATCCCGCATTTCTAAGAATGGCATTAGTCTAAAATTTTGATAACACTTGGTATGAATATCCACATCCAAATTATTGAGGTATGAAATAAAAGAACTAAAACTTGTTACTTGGAAGGTATGCGTTTGAGATGAATTGTGCATGTATAATACTGCACATTGAGAAGTTCAACACATTTTGATAGTTCAAGATAATACATTTATAAAAAAAAAAAAAAAAAAAGTAAATGATATTGTTCGTCCAGATTATTTTTGCAACGGCTTGCCTACCACTGATTTTGTGCCACGTGTGAATCATGTTCTTGTGAAGCACGAAATTAAACATAAATTTTGTACAAATTTTTGCAAGCATGAATCATGCATAACAATACGCTTTGATTGACGGGCTAGGTCAAAATTATTATCATCGGATATTTGTTACCAAATCTCTGAAAAGAATATACGAGTTAGTTAACTAGTGTTATTATTGATCCAAGCAGGAGAAACTTCAACCGATTGTAAACAGGCTCAATTTATTTATTGTTGATTTAATTTGATTGGATATTACATTGATGTACTGAATCTTCGATGTACAGTACAAATGTGAAAAAAAAAAAACATCTGGCAAAATTCAGCTATAAATTTATCACAAGTTTGCAACATTTTATCACGTGCTTTAAATTTGAAAATGTGTTTCTCATGGTTTAATTTTGGGAGGTCAAAGTCTGAACTAACAAGAAAGAAGCTGCTATGGCTGAAGACCTGAGAGGTACACGCTTAGCATGTGGAACCAAATGATTGATTTATTTTTTATTTGTTTTATATGCAGAGAAATGTAGCAAACACTTTTCTCCAATTAAATATATTTTGTTGATGAACACATTTTTTTGATGCAAATGACAACAAAATCAAACAAATATGTTCAATAGCTATACAATTTAGAAACAAGGACTTGTACTGAAGTTTGTTCCTCTCGTGTTTTCCTACTTAATGTATCCCCGAGAATAAATAAAATTTTAAAAGAAGCTAATTTATACAAAAAGAAAATCTTATGTTGTGCAAATTTGAACACTAATAAATATTTAAAATAATATAATTATATATAATAAAAGAGGAGAGATCCACTTTGTAAGTTACAATATTTTATAACAATTCGGTTTTGTGATTTTCAAAATCCAAACAGTCGATCTAAATCTTTCAATATGATATCTATATTAAGATGTGCTTGGAGATTAAATTTTATATTTTTTTTAATTTGTTTACTATTTATTACGTATTTTAAAAAACTGATGTTTTTCAGTAGTCCAGAATTGTCTAAAAATAACAGTTTTGTAAAATACTTAATAAATAGTAAATAAATTCAAAAAAATGTAAACAATTATCTCCAAGCACATTTTAATATATAGATCATGTTGAACGGTTTGAATCGACTGTTTGGACTTTTAAAATTACAAAATCGAATTATTGTATGATGTTGTAAGTGGATCACTCCTCGTAATAAAAAATAACACGAAAAGTTGTGCAGAAGTTCTTGCAGAGGAACACTAAGAAAATTGTATTGCTTTAATTATTTTGTTACATCTTAGACATATCAAATACTTCTTTAAATGACAAGATCGAACTGGAAAGTAAACCACCTTTATGTATTTATAATATTCGCATTTGATTTGATTTTTAAAAGTATCCGTGATGCTAATAATCTGTGATTAATACGAAAACAACACAACATGGTGGAAGTCTCTTTTACTGGTGAATTATTTCTGTGGACAATTAATGAAGGTACACGTAGCATTGAAGAGCATGAGATTATAGAAACTTTTTTGAGTTTGGTAATTATTGTCCATAATCAAAAACCTTTTTCTATCTTATTTCCCAATCATGCAAGTGGGATTCATTATTCCGTTATCATTAAATAAGCATTCTTTTTCATTGATTGATGTTTCTATGTAGCTACTTCTCTTTAAATGGATATTCCATTTGGAGCTTCACAAGTTGTAGATTTTTTTTTTAGCAATAATGATTTCTATAAGTAAAATTTTAACTACTTTTGGCATGACATCAATTAGGTAGTAAACACACTTAATATGACAAATGGGGATATATTGTATTCACAAATCAAAAGTATATATAAGTTCAACTACTATCATAAGCTTCTTTATCTTGAGCATTCAAAATAATTGGCTACCACATGACATAAAATTCAAACTAAAATAAAATCAGAATTGAAATTTACAAAAAAATGGAATTTTGGGGGAAATCAATACCGTCGACATTTTGACACCTCGTTTTATTTCATAGATTTTTTTGAGGAAAGTTGAATGTCAAAAAATTTATCTCTGACATACAAATTGGTACAACTGTTTAATTATTTTTTAAAATAAAGATGAGAAGCAATCAAGCAAGCCTCTATTTTTATATATTTATAAAAAAATTCATCCGAATTTCAAATATGTAATATCACATTCTCATATAGATTTAGTTTCGCCTTCTTATAGAAAGAAAGTAGTTCGAGAAAGAGTGGAGACCAATAACTTAGGAAATATATCGAAATATTATTTTCATTTCAACCATAAATTTTTTAGAATGAGTGTTTACATTCATTAATTTAATAAATACTTATCAAGATATCAACTCTAGATAACAACCTTTTCATTTATGTTAGAATTATGAGATTATATCTTTGAACGGTGGAAGAGCAAGAGGCTTTAGAAAGAATCAAGAGAGATTGAAATGAAAATAATTAAATAAAATAACCATTAAGGTCATGTAATACTTTTTTCCTTTTTAAAAAAAAAAAGATGAATGTCAGGTCTTCAAATTTCATTAGTTACGAATGTGAACCGAAAACAAGTAAATTGTAAAATCAATTTTTTTTTTCTTTTTTTTTTCCTCTCAGGTTTGGGAATTGTGTACGTATGTATTACCAACCAGGCTTAATTTGAGCCCCACAATTAATTAAACCTTAGTTTAAAATAATTCAATGTGAGGCACGAGGGGATTAATTAATTACTGGTGGTAGAGTACACTGATTAATCAAATAACAGTATCAACAAATTAAATATTGCATTTCGTATATTTGAAAGTTGAACCAGAGGAAGAAAAAAAACAAGAACCAAAAATAAATAAATAAAAATGAAGAATGAAAAGATCCACCAATTAAAATATTTCCAACATTTCCTTATCAAAATCCCAACCAAAACATAAATTATTGTAGAATATCTTTTAATTATTGCTTCAAGCGCCAACTACAAACGCTGTCAATCATTGAAAAGAGGCAGTGAGCTGTGATCTCATCCATCCATAAACCAACACATTAATTATTTTAATTTGATGGCACTAAGTTCGCCTTAATGAAGAGGCAAATGCTTGTATCCAATAATTTTATTACATTTAATGCAACTATTGTGCCACTTCCGTTACGTATTTGTTGACCATATAGGTGGTCCATAAGATATTTTTGAGATACTAATGAAGTCACACAAGAAAAAAAAAAAAACAAGGAAAAATAGAGAAAAATAAATTAATTCCATAAAATCTTGAAGGTCTACCAAATACAAAAACTGCTAAAACAATATATGTATTTAAGTCCCCAAAGATTACTGAATAAGAAAATTAGTTTGATTGTTTATGATTTTTGAGATGGCTTCTTAATTGAAAATATATTCTGGAGCTTTAACAACAAAATTTTATGGATAAGACTAGGGTGCTACATGTAATATAGTGACAAGTCGTCTTACCCTCTCAAAAATCTATTAGATATGTTTCAATGATAAATCCAAACTATTGCAATCGATCTACTGCACGAAAGATGCATTTTCATGCAAAGATTATAATTTTTTAATTCATTTAATATGAAGTCAAGTGGTCAAAAAATGAAGATTTATAAGTTAGTCTTAATGCATTTATTTTTTATTAAATTTTCTATACAACTTGCTTTATGCTAAATAAATGCAAAAATTTATAAATTTTATATGTAAATGCATCACTCGATAAGTAGATCGGTTTCAACGACTTGAATTTGTCGTTTGAAGTATATTCAATAGATTTTCAAAGAAATAGCACGTCAAGTTACTATGCTACGGGTAGTGCGCTAGTCTTTTCCAAATTTTATTATCCTCTTATTCAGTTCTAAAATATCATGTGTCTTAGTTATACGCTATTAGATTATCTGATAGAACGTGAGATAGAAAGTTAAAATTCTCAAATTATCTCGAGTGTGATACTAGATTTTAAATCCGTGACCTCCCACACTAAGCATAGAATACGGACTTTCCCAAAAATGTGTTGATTTTTTTATTTTATTTTAGTGAAATCTGTAGTAGGTTATTTGCCTCCAATTTAAAAAATAAAAAGATTATATAACTATTACACTATAGACTTATATAACAAGTAATGGGTACATTAACCTAAATTATAAAATTATAACATAGGAGAGTCAGTTTTTGATCTAGTGACAAAAGATAATGTTTTCTGATGTGAGATCATAATTTCAAAATTTGAATAAATATTTTTTAAATATTAAATAGTTGGATTATTTTATTTCAAACCTTTTACTTAAAAAAATAGAATTCTAATAGTGTATATTCTCAAAAAAAAAATGTTTGGACTCCAATTTGGGTTTTAAAATGCTCAGAATCAGAGGAAGGGAATATTCTTCAATTGATGGTAGCAGCAAGTTATAGGGGTTAATCTTTTTTTCTTTTACCCAAAATACAAAAAGACAAATTTTGCGATTGATGTTTGTGTCCCACCTTGCGCCAAAAATGGCAACTTGTAGCTCCCTTTTGTTTTTCTCTATACAAATCAACGGTGGCAAGCTGATTTCAACATTTTTTTTGAAGTAGTTAGTGTTTTTTTTTTCTTTTTTCTTTTCTGTTGCAGAAAGAGCTGTTTGAAATAATTCTACTTAATTTCTTTATGAAAAATGAACTTCAACATTATAAAATTTCTTTTGTCTATCCTAACTTTTGTTTTTTTTTTTTTTTTTTTACTTATTTTACAGTTTATTTTATTTATGTAAAACTTTTAACAAACGACGATCAATTTAGAGGCTAGACCTGCATATTTCTGTCAAAATAAACATCTCCATGAAAAAATGATTGTACACAATGTAATTAACATGGTCAGAATCATTTTTTTGTGTTTAAATATAGTAGAAGGTTTATTTGTTGACATTTCAAGATTTTATTCAAAAGGTCAGATAACCAAAATAAAAGCAAAATTTCTATCTCAAAAATAAAGAAACGTGTAACATGGAACTAAAATAAAATAAAAACCAAAGAATTTAATGACCGTCAATTCTATCTCGAAAAAAATTGACAGGTTCTGAGTACGACTAAAAGCGTACAATCAATTACAAGAAACAGAAGAAACAAATTGCAATAAAAACAAAGAAAAAAAACGGATGGGACGTCAATTTGCTTATTTATTTATCTTTTTGTGCCCAAAATTTTTATTAATATCCAAAATTAATAAATAATTTCGAAATCTACACTCCTGCTGAGGAAAATTCGAAAACTGCCCAAACCACAAAAACAATTTGCGGTTCTGGGCCTTCCGACTAGAAATTAATTTATCGATTTTGTAGCAGGGAAACCACAAAAAAAAAAAATCACGGTTTCAGCCCAAAACCGGAAATAATTTCTGCGTTCTAGAACCGGAAATTAAATCTGCAGTTTTGGAGCGCATGCGAGAATAAAATTTCCTCAAATTCCTTGTAAGTTTGAATTTGTATACAATTTACATCTAACTTAAAAATATATGTACACAAACATTTTATCATTTTATTTTTGTATGCAACAGTATACAAATTTAGATCATACAGATACAGTCTTCGTACTTATATATATATATATATATATATATATATATATATATTTGAAAATCGCTGATCCAATGGTCCATAAAAGTTTATTGTTGTGTACAAATTAGTGTTTTTTCAAAGTGACTTAATAAATAGTAAAAAAATTCTAAAAAATGTAAAATTTGGTTTGCAAGTACATATTCATATGGAGATCATGTTGAACTGTTCGGATAGACCGTTAGGATTTTGAAAACTCAAAAATTGAGCCGTAGCACGGAGGCCTCTATGCTACGCGTAGCACCGTAGCACTGTCCATATATATATATATATATATAGATAGGCTATGGTGAGTTGTGAAGGAAAACGTCGTTTTACTTCACGTCATATTTTCATTTTGAAAATCCAAACAACCGATCCGAACCGTTCAACTTTTTCTAAATATTGAAATGTGCTTGGAGACTAAATTTTACATTTTTTGGAATTATTTTACTATTTATTAAGCCACTTTGAAATCGCTGATCCACTGTGAACAGTAAAAAACAGTAAAATTTTCTGGACCACCAGATCAGTGATTTTCAAAATGGCTTAATAAATAGTAAAAAAATTCCAAAAAATATAAAATTTAGTCTCCAAGCACATTTCAATATAGAGAACATGTTGAGCGGTTCGGATCGGTTGTTTAGATTTTCAAAATGAAAATATGAGCGTGAAGTAAAAATGACATCTTACTTCACAACTCACCATAGCCCAGCTCTATACATATATATATAGTTGAGCTATGGTGAGTTGTGAATTAAGAGTTTTGTTTTACTTCATGTCTATATTTTTTAAATTTAAAAGTTCAAAATGTCGATCCGAATCGCTCAACATGATCTACTTATTGAAATGTGCTAGGAGATCAAATTTTACATTTTTTGGGAAATTTATTACTATTTGTTTAGATTTTTTTTTTTAAATCACTGTTTTTTATGGTCCATAATACATAAAAAAACAACGATTTTCTACTCAATTAGAAAAATAGTAAAAAAAATCCCAAAAAATGTAAAATTTGATTTTGAAGCACATTTCAATATGGAGATCATGTTGAGTGGTTCGGATCAGCCCTTTAAACTTTAAAAACAGAGATATAAATGTGAAGTAAAACAAGAATCTTACTTCGCAATTCACCATAACCCAACTATATATATATATATATATATATATATATATATATAGAGTAAGGCTACGGTGCTTTGCAAAGCATAGAGGCCTCCGTGCTTCGGGGCTACTTTTTGGATTTTGAAAATCCAAACAACCCATCCGAACCGTTCAACATGTTCTAAATATTGAAATGTGCTTGGAGACCAAATTTTACATTTTTTGGAATTTTTTTACTATTTATTAAGCCACTTTGAAAATCCAAAAATCCGGTGGTCCAAATTTTTGTACTGTTTACCGTTGGATTTTGGATTTTCAAAGTGGCTTAATAAATAGTAAAAAAATTTCAAAAAATGTAAAATTTGGTCTCCAAGCACATTTCAATATTTAGAACATGTTGAACGGTTCGGATGGGTTGTTTGGATTTTCAAAATCCAAAAAGTAGCCCCGAAGCACGGAGGCCTCTATGCTTTGCAAAGCACCGTAGCCTTACTCTATATATATATATATATATAATGGATGGTTAAAACATAACCACAAACAGGAAAAATTCCCTGGGGCCTCCTTGACCTAGTATAGGCCATAAACCCAAAACAAGATCAATTCATGGAATGAAATAAAAGATGGATGTGACGAAGCAGCTGTGTGTGGTATTTTGGAGATTGATTTGTATCTTGTGGCCACAAAAGGTTGATGCCTAGCAGGGACCCCTTTGCCGAGTCAGCATGGCAATGCAATAGAAGATAAGCAACAAATTAGCCAACCAAAACATAGCTCAGCTACTGCCTACTGAGGTATTAGTGCACGCTCAAAGAGGACACGGCAACTAATAGCCGTTGGCTTCCCATATTCCTACGCGTACCCCATTTTTGTGCTCTCTGTGTATTGTGCTCTTGGCTGAATTATATGTAGGCACATTATTTAAAGGAATTTAATCACCTATAAGGTAACAGAATATTTCTGTTTAGATCCGGATTGTCCGATCTAGGGCTGCTCATGAGCCGAGTTGAGTCCGAGTTGCTAATTCAATTCCGAGTTAGAAACTCTGATTTGGAATCAACTCGCGAGCAACTCGAGTCGAAGCGATTGAGTCGACTCGTGACTCATAATATAGTACATAGTGAGACAATCTAATTTAATTCTAACAAAAAATATTACATAGTTTACCAAAATAATACACAATTAAAAATATTACATAGTTTACCATAATGAGACAATGACCAATACATAATTAAAAATTACGAAAATACCAAAATACCAAAATAGTACATAATTAAAATTACCAAACAGATAAAGTCTAACAAAACAATACAGAGTCTAATAACTTAACAAAACAAAAAAAATAGTGCATAATTTATCAAATTACCAAATATTGTGAGAAATATAAGATTTGGGGACGCAAAAATTAGGAATATATGGATTATGGTTTGGTGTGAGTCCAACCGAGTTGATTCCGAACCGAGTTGGGGGTAACTTGGATTCGACTCATAAATCATCCAAGTTAACTCGAGTCAGTTTCAACTCGAGTTATTAGCGAGTTGAATCCGAATTGATTCCGAACTGAGTTTTGAGTCATGAGCTTTTTGTGCACCCCTAGTCCGATCATAATTCGGACAAATATTAAAGGTGCCCTGTGCATTTTATCTCGAATCAGATCAATCTAGATTCTGATCTGACGGTCCGAATCCGAACTCAAATATTTTGTTACCTAGAGAATATGGACTCTATTTAAAGGGGTCAGAGATGGCTGAGCTCTCTGATTCAAAAAACTTATAAATTTGAATCCAAATGTATTAAAAATTAATTAAATTTATGTCTTTGACCAAATGTACTGAAAAAATAAAACTGTATATTAAATTTATGTCTTTCAGAAATTTTAGTTATTTAATATTCAGTCAAAATTGGATATTAAATTAATGTCTTTTAGAGATGTGGAGAATTCGTCTTTGACCATATGCATAAAAAATAATAATAAAGCATAAGAATAAGTCAGATAAAATATGCTATTTAGTGTTGTGCACTAGATAAAATTGCAATAATATAACAAAAGTGTTATATTGTAGCATCAAGATTTAAAACAGAAGTTTTTTATTTTATTTTTTGGGATAATGTATGCTTAGAGATTCTAGTTCTTTTGATATTTAGTTGAAGAGAGAAGAAAATAAAACATACAAGGAGGATTCCAATACCTCATGCTTTACATACCTCATCATACTTCATATTTTATATCTTCATTTTCAAAATTTAATATATCGATCTGAACCGTTCAATATGATATATGTACTAAAATATGCTTGAGATGAAATTTTATAATTTTTGGAAATTTTTGACTATTTTTTTAAATAGGTAGAAAATCACTGTTTTTGAACGGTCCAGATACAGCGATTTTGTATCTATCTTAAAAAATAATAAAAATTATAAAATTTCATCCTCAAGCATATTTTAGTATGGATATCATGTTGAGCAGTTCGGATCGACAGTTTGGACTTTAAAAAGGAAAATATACAATATGAGGTATGATGAGGTATGAAAGACGTGAGGTATTGGAACCCTCCTCAATGTATAAATATGTTATAAAAAAATCTACTTAGATAGAATAAAGTATGTAATTATTGAAAGGTATATGTAATTTGATGATGATTTTGACCCATCAAATTGTACCAAGTGATAATATGTAAAGTGGTGGCTTTTGAGGGGTCTACCATTAATTATTAATATGTCGGAACAAAACAAATTTAGATGATGGATTAACCATAGTTTTGCTTTTATTGAAAGAGCTTTTTGGCATGGCATTTTTATGATTTGTACCCCCATCATCTTTTAAAAAAGAAAAAGAAACCTATATTTTGGTGGAGGAAGCACTTTCCTCTTTTACAGGAAGCTTACTAATTAAGTTTAGCAAGGAAGAGATTATACTCAACACTATTGGTAAATGATATACATTGAATTTTGATACAAAAATTAAGTAAAAAAAATGTTAGTTTATGATAAATGGAATAATTTCGTATTGGACGAGATTACTAATTTAATTACATCATGTCACGTCACACTCTTTTAAAATTTATATAGAAGTCACACTTATTAAAACCGTACATATTTTACATATGGTAAAATTTAAATGATGATCAACACGTACTGAACATCTTAATTAATATATCATTATATAAAAATAAAAGCTAGACCTTTATTCTTCCTCAAAAAAAAAAAAAAAAGATGATGGTCCATTGTCAACCGACGAAATTTGTTGAAGTAAACTACGCTTAAAATTTCCATTTGACAAAGTCTTCTTGTAAAATAAATTGTAGTCTCTGTATACATCTACATGTATTTGTGATGAATTTTTTAGGATTTTTTTTCCACGTCAAATTCAACAGTTGAAAAATTGTCCCATTGAATGTAAATAATTTTTTTTGAAACTCTTCTAGTACCTCCCTTTAAAATGAATAGGTGTTGAGAGATGCACAATTAAAAAAAGAGGGATACTTCTATGGGCATAAGGACCTATATGTAAAATGAACATATTTTTATTTTCAAAATTCAAACAGTCGATCCGACCGTTCAACATTATCTCCATATTAAAATGTACTTGGAGGTCAAATTTTACATTTTTTTGAATTGTTTTACTATTTATTAAGTATTTTACAAAACTAGTCAAATTCAGACCATTGAATTTTGTACCCATCTTAATAAATAGTAAACAAATTCAAAAAAATGTAAAATTTGACCTCCAAGTACATTGTAATATGGAGATAATGTTGAACGGTCGGATCGACTGTTTGAACTTTGAAAATGAAAATATGCTCATTTTACAAATAGGTCCTTATGCCCATAGAAGAATTTGCCTTAAAAAAAAAGTGCTTCCGGATTAATCCAGAAGGTGTTGTCTTGAGTTGAAAAAATAATTATCTTTTTTTTCCAAACTTCTTAAAAATATTACATTTTTTGGGGGTTGAATTTGGAACAGAGCTTGGACCGGGAATTATGCAAAATATACGCACTTGGGTGGGACCCACGTGATCCATTGCCACATTTAGCCTCAACTTTGCTTTTTTTTTTTTTGAGAGAAACCCGTAGGTTAGTCTCAACTTTGCACCGACCATTTGAGTTTATTGCCTTTTACGAAGAGAATTGCTAACAACCCCAGACATTTATCCCACAAGGATGATAAAAAATAATCAAATCAAGCAAAAACTATTTGCAATTTAAACCAAAAGAGAAGACTATCACTCGTTTAAATAATCTTTGTTACCAAGGATTTTGTCTTAAATTAACACAAAATCGAATGAACATAATTGACCTTTTTTCAAATTATTTTATTTAAAAAAAAATCATTAACCAACATCTACATTCATTTTATATAAAAATATGCACACCTATCATTATCTATCTATACTAGATCTAAGATCATTTTCAAACTAATTTATTATATGTTTACATGATGGAAGGCCAGTAATCCCAAATACTGATCCAAAAGAATGATTAAAAATAAAGTCAAGTAAAAACTATTAACTATTTTAACAAGAAGACTATTGAGACTTCTTAAATAATATTTGTAACACATGTTACTCTTCGTCCAAGTAAATTTAGTAATTTAAACAAAGTCAAATTAACACAATCGGTCTTTTTTAAACTATTTTTTAATAAAATCCTCATTAATCCAACATCTTCTTTTTTTTTAAAATAAAAGATGTACACCTATCGTTATCTATAAACAAATAATTTTATTACCTGATAAATTGAATTATAATTCTTTTTTTGGTGATACGTTTTAGTATTGTACTTTGCTCAATTTAGCTTAAAGAAAAATTTTAATATTACAACATAACTATATTCTTGCTATGTTTTTTTTGTAATTCTTAAAACACTGTATTTTTAACTAATCAATGTTTATTAAACGGGAAGTATTTTTTTTTCTTGTTTACAAGATTCTATTACGGAGCTGTAATAATTATTACATGACATATACAACACCAGGCATGAGGCATGTTTTTTATCGAGATAAATTATATTAAACATAATTATTTACCTTTGTGGCGAAATGACCATGCAAAGCTACTACTTAGCCAGAGGCTCTAATCACGACACGTATTATAAAAATGAGATCTTTAAGTTCTAATATGTCAATAGTCATTGTCATAATTTAAAAGGTAATGAAAACGACTTGTATATTATAGTGACAATTAATGTAAAAAAATATACCAAAAGCAACATCATATATAAATTATGCAAAAGCAGTAACTCAATTGGGAAACCAAACACAACAACTGATGTTTTTTTAGTTACCACGTCAATGCCTCAAATTCGAACCTTACCACGTGTGTACTGTTTTTTTCATCTCAAATTTGTCATATTGAATTAAAATAGAGAGAAAACTCTTGCGCAACACTGTGGTGGGAGTCATGAGAAGAATCACAATACGGATGTGGTAAATTTTGAAAATATTAAAAATCAATGATAATATCAGAATTTTGAAATATTGAGGTGGTAATTAAAAAAATTTTGGACATAACAATTGCATACGCTATTCCATGTTTTTTACATTAAAACATACAATATCAAGAGAAGGTAGTTGAGTCAACATTTGGGTGATACTTCTAAATCACTCCGTTTGGTGACAGAATCATTTCTCATTATGTCAAAGCAAACTTTGAAGCATATCCATTTTCAGTAAAAAAAAAAACAGCGGTAAATCTCACCTACCTCTCAGCTCCAAATGATGAAAACATTAACAATTTGTTATTGAAACCTTCAAAATTTTCAACGGTAAAGAAGATTCCTCCCAAGTCCCACACAATTTAATCCAAACCAAGTCCGAATTTCAAAAATAATTTAAAATAAATTGAACCATATCCTCGAACTCACGCAAAGCACGCAGCCAGATCCCGGATTTAATTGTTAGGCCCTGTAGTTGCTAATAATTACACATCTGCCATTGCAATAATTTAACCACACGTGATTGAAATTGAGGGTATTACCGTCCTATTGATTAGGTCTGACCGAAACAAGCCGCAAAAGGTACAGCCCTACCAGATCGGACATTGGTTTCTGTACAATTAGCCTTAGTTGATTGTGAAATTACAGAAAATGCCATTGATACGCGGTGCAAAGCAAAGGGTGGATTGTCCACATGACAGAGAGAAAATATCTTTGCCTGCAAAGGAAGGCAAAATATTGTACTTTGCAGAAAAGACCTTAATATATTGAGATTTTGTAATCAGTTGGTCACCAAAGATGTCTATAGGATGAAGTCAGTACGGAAATTTTAATATATATACCATTTTGCTATTATAATAGTAGCTTAAACTTAGTATATATCACACAAATATATAAGTAGTGTATTCATCACACTTGAGTCTATTTAAATCCATTAATTAAAGCATGAAAGGTCGGAACTTTTAGAGTATTTGAAAATTTTAAAATGGTTTGATAAACAGTAAAATATAATAGTTTTTCAAACATGTCACATTGATTACAAAAATATATTGAATTTAAATTATAAGTTCACTTGTGATGATTGTTAAGATTGTCAATTTAATTATATGTGAATTATAACTCTAACTATAACAAATTGTATCCGATTAAGTATTTTTTTTGTAACGAATGGCACTGAGTCTTACATATTGTATTTGTATTAAATCAACTTTGGAGAAAAAAAGATACAATTTTATTACTTGGCTGAAAGTACTTATTCAGTAAAACAAAAAGATAAATAAGAACGGTGCAACTTTTATTTAGCGTGAAAAATATTATTTTCGATCAAATAGTGAGGAATATATATAGAAGTATGGTAGTAAATTGATGATAATCTAGTCAATCAATATTTAAATGTGAAATCAAGGACAAAAATAATACCACATAATTAATTGTTCTATGTTTTAGTGTTGAAAGAAAATTTGAGACAACTTAAGTAGAGAAAAATCTTTGTGAAAAGATAAAAATTTGATCAGATATTTTATGTAATAACGGAAAAAAAATTCATATTGATCTTCCTAATTAAGTCTTGCCGTGGTGCAAATTTAAAAATATCATTAATAAGCAAATAAAAAATAGTAATTACTAATTAAACAATCTTAAAATGATGAGAAGATAGCTTCTTTAATCTCTCCTTTAATTCCGCCTATTTATTAGATAATGGATAAACTCTAAGCATAACAATTTTTAAATTTTGACACAATCTTATTTTACCGTTGCTGTCCCAAATTTGTTAAATCAATGACTGTGCAAAAACTATCTGTAATAGTTATCCGTGCAAAATGAGAAAAATGTTGTGTGTTACATCATAAAAATACCTGGACATACATGTAAATTTAGGTGTTACCCGGAGGTACTTATAAAATCCAACAAATCAGACAGAAATAATCAAATAAAATAAAAAATAATCAAAAGGAAAAAGAAAACCAAACACCACTTGTACCCTTCTCGATTCCTCTTCCTTATAAAAGAACCCAAACTGCTTCCTAAAACAACTTCATTTTATTGCTTTCATTTTTCACTAGGAAGCAGGGTCTCTCTTTCCTTCCTTCTTTTCTCAAACAAACAGATCTCTTTTTGCTGAGAGCGGCTATGGTGCTTGAGCAGAGTCAAACTTGGCGTTTCATCTCTCTATGATCGATATCTCGCGAAAAGTTGCGAGCTTTGAGTGCATGCGGGATTGCGTTGCTGTTTTATGCTTTGCTGTGGGCTGGAGAGACTGCGGACTTGTGATAAAAAGTAGAGGTAGATGGGGAAAGTGTGGATGAGATAAATAACTTCGGGTAATTTGAGTAGAGTTTCGTTTTCGATTTCAGAGGATTTTTAACTGATTTGATAGGACTGAGTTTGAGTTAGGCGGAAAGGAATTTGATTGGAAATTATTTGGGAGAGAATATGCAACAGGATCAGCGAAAGAAGGTACGAACTTGAGATTAATTTCTCTAATTTGAACTGTGTTTGATTGTGTTTGTGTGTATTTCGCCTAATTTGTTTTGCAACCATGGAATCTGCAACTTGGTTCCCTAAAATTTTAGAGCCACTAGGGAAATCTTTTGTTATTAGTTTTTTCCGTCTGGGTTTTGTCTTCCTCGTTGAAGAACTTTAAATAATTTTATTACTCTTCACATATTTTATCATAAAATCTGAATAAAATTACATCTTTTAGAGAGCATCTACGTACTCAAATAATGAGTTTCTAAATAACTGTTAACCTCTTAGAAATTGAGGTCTCTAAAATTTAACTCTCACATCCCTAAAATAAATTTTAGGTTAGCAACAAATTAAAAAGCAGAAATAATTTGAGCCAATCATCTTGCATGGAGTTTATAAACAGTTTCTTAATGAAAAACTTTACTGCATAGTTTATTTGCATAGTTTATAAATAAGAAACTCTCCCGCATCCCTTCCCACATACCTGAAATTAGATTAGAAACTGTCACGTCGTCAGATTAGAAACTCTAAAGATGCTCTTATTTTAATAATAGCTATCACAAAACCACATTCTATTCAAATCAGAAACTTATTTATTAATTGCTCATAGAAGCAATTTATTATCTCTAAAGTTACTAAGATCTTCTCAAATTTTATTTTTCAGAGTTCTCCTGAGAGGGAGTTCTTCTCAGGTTATACTGATTCGAACCGGTACCAGATCCAAGAGGTTGTCGGGAAAGGCAGCTATGGTGTCGTCTGCTCGGCAACCGACTCCCAGACTGGAGAAAAGGTCGCCATAAAGAAAATTAAAGACATTTTCGAGCACACCTCTGACGCTGCGAGAATTCTGCGCGAAATTAAGCTGCTTAGGATGCTGAGGCATCCAGACATAGTTGAGATAAAGCACATCATGCTTCCACCAAGCAAGAAGGATTTCAAGGATATCTATGTTGTCTTTGAACTCATGGATACCGATTTGCACCAGGTTATCAAGGCGAACGATGATTTGACCAAGGAGCATCACCAGTTCTTTCTGTACCAGATGCTTCGTGCCTTGAAATACATCCATACTGGTAATTTCTTCTTTCTTTTATTCTTTTAGCTGTGATGTGTTGTTGGGTTTTTCTATGGTTGGTTATTTGAACTGTAATTGTGTGGCATAATACTGATACATGATGTGGTGCCTATGCTGCTTATTGCAATTAGTTGGCATATTTGTTTATTTTTTTGTGTTGGATTTTGGGTGTTGTGCTGACTGAACTATTTTTTTTGGTGCAGCTAATGTTTATCACCGTGATTTGAAACCAAAAAATATATTAGCAAATGCAAATTGCAAGCTCAAGATATGTGATTTTGGTTTAGCGAGGGTGGCATTTAATGATACACCCACAACAGTGTTTTGGACGGTATGTCATATCAATTTCTTTTAATTTATTCTTTTTCTAATATAATTCTCATTTTTTTAATTATAAACACTTTCAAAACAGTTATAAATGCTACCTTTTTCTCTGTTTCAGGATTACGTTGCAACCAGATGGTATAGAGCTCCAGAGTTATGTGGATCATTCTTCTCTAAGGTACATTAATTTTCTCCTTGTAAAATTGTTGTTAAAATATATTTGTCAATGCAGAGTTGCAACCTCCTCCACCAGTCCTTGTCAAATATTTTGATAAGTTGGTTAACCTACCATTAGTAAAATATAACTTGGGCACTAATTGCCAAAAAGAATTGCTTCTTTATGGTACAAAGAGTTTCTGTATCTCTCCTTTTTATGTTGTTTCAGGAAGCTATAAATTTAATTGCTGTTTTTTTTTTAACTGCAGTACTCACCGGCAATTGATATTTGGAGCATTGGTTGCATCTTTGCCGAGATTTTGACTGGAAAGCCTTTGTTTCCAGGCAAAAATGTGGTTCACCAATTGGATTTGATTACTGATCTTTTGGGCTCCCCTTCCACAGATACTATTTCAAAGGTCTAATACTCTGTCTGGATTTCTGCCAAGGTTGAAATCACTAATAGTTTTCCCTATTTTGACTGTTCTTAATTCCAACTTCTTTGATTTTCTTTTTGTTCCCGACCACAGGTCAGAAATGAGAAGGCGAGAAGGTATCTCAGTTCGATGAGACGGAAACATCCAGTATCATTTTCGCAAAAGTTTCCAAAGGGAGATCCGTTAGCTCTCAATCTCTTGGAACGACTTTTAGCTTTTGATCCCAAGGATAGGCCGACTGCTGAAGAGGTGACATATATTATTACTCTTTTTTTATATTATTTGTGTTAATTTGTTTTGTTATGTTTGTCAGTAAACTATCAACATATCAGTCTTTAATAATCTCTGAATCAAACTATAGTTTTCTTTTTTACGTCTTAATAATTCATGTTGGAAATAAAGTAAAATTAATTTCTTAGAATTAAAGTTTTCACAATATATAGGGTCAATAAAATTTGATTTTTATTTCTTCTCTGAAATATCAAGATATGATGGGCACATAAGAATGCCAGTATCTGTCATTTTTTTTTTGCAATGTGGGATATATACCATTTCTCAACTCTAAACAAAACTTCTTGATGAATACTCAGGCATTAGCAGATCCTTATTTCAAAGGCCTGTCGAGGGTGGAGAGGGAGCCATCTTGCCGGCCGATTTCAAAAATGGAATTCGAATTTGAACGAAAGAAAGTAACAAAAGACGACCTTAGGGAACTCATATTCTGTGAGATACTCGAGTACCATCCTCAGGTGCTGAAGGACTACACTAGTGGCACCGACAGAACAAGCTTTCTCTATCCCAGGTTTATTATTTTTACTAATATATTTAATTCTAGTTTTCAGCCTGTATGACATAATAAACAATTATATAAATCTAGAGCACTTGATTTTCAATGTGTTGAAATTACAAATTATATAAATCCAGAGCACCTGTATGACATAACTGAATAAAAATATTTAATTTAAAATTGTGTTTATTTAACTTTTTATGCAGTGCTGTTGATCAATTCAGAAGACAATTTGCAAACCTGGAGGAAAACGATGGAAAAAGCATGCCTGTTGCTTCTTCAGATAGGAAACATGCTTCTCTTCCGAGGTAATACTCGTGCACTAGTAATTTTACTGATAAGAATTATCTTAACTTTACTGTTGAGTTTAAATTAAAGAACATCTTTTTCAGATCAAGTACTGTCCAGTCTGCTTCGATTGCTCCTAAGTCAGAACCTTACGCAGAGAGGGTGCCTAGAAGTATTGCTCGAGCTCCAGAGGTGCCTCAGCGGGTCCCACCTGGTATCTCCATCCTTCCTACATTTTGATTTTGGTTTTTCCTCTAGTCTGTATTCAACCAATATAAAATCGAAGAGAATAGAAGTAAAAGAAAAACAACCTGATTTTACCGGAACTCAAACCAGCATCTAATACAGTTTTGATACAGATACAGTTTTGATACAGATTAGTGTTAAATCGGTGCGTGCTAGCAATAGTAGTATGACATATTATAATACCATATTTCTATAGAACCGTACAGTATAGTGTTAAAATAGGCGCACCAACCAAACACGCTGTATAATATGTCATAGTACTGAGATTACTCATGGTACCACTGCGTTGGGGTCATTATTATAGGACCATTTTTCTTTTGTCTTTCCAGGTATACCAGGAAGAACAGTGGGGCCCCCAGTTGCTTATGATCCGAGACGACTGGTAAGAAATTCATCAGCAGCTCCACGTTTTGCAACCAACTCTTCTGCAAATGGTGGCCAGCATAAGGCGCCAACACAGCATTTTGTGGATATGAGATCATCTGCCCCTGCCTATCTGTCAAGTGGGCCTCCAAAGGTGGGCCCAAGCTTCATCCAGGCAGTCTCACCATTTGATCATATGGCTGTGAGTGCCGGTGCGCAGACTGTTGGGGTTATTCATTATGGCGTTTCTAACATGTACTAGAGGAGAACAAGATGGGTTCCATTTATTTTAGTTGGGTTCGGAGAGGGTTTCGAGGAGGGCCCGGTTGGTTGGTGGTGGGGGGGGGATGTGTTGTAATTGAGGTCGGGTGGTTGGCTGATTGAAAAGTTTCACAGCTTTCATATCATTGGAATTTGAGAATCGAGAGCAATGTTGTTAGCTTGCGAAGTTGAGGATACTTGATGCTCGTCGAGTTAGAAGGGAGACAGAATGTGTGATTTATTTTAGTTAATTTATTGATGCATAATACTTAGGGAAACAAGAAAAAGCTACAAGGCAAATCACATGTATTCTCTTTTTCCAATACATGTTGTTGCTACATTGTTTCTTCTTTTTAAAATGGAAGAATTTGATGTCAGTTTCATTTGTTAGTGAAATTTTCATGGTTGGTACCTTGTTTGGCGATAAATTCTTGTTTGCTTAATTTTTATTGCCTGTGTTTATTTCTCTGTTGTATAGCACCTTTATTGCCCGTGTTGTCATGTCATAAAAGAGTTAATACTTCATGTGTTGCCCTTTTAGCTTAGCTCCGCGAGAATTAACAAGCGCTAGTTTAGAGCAAAACAATGCAATAGGCCATGTTTAGTTAACTACTTAAATTAGGAGCATTAAGTTGTCTATTTCATCTTATTCTTCTTATTTTACATTTTGTTTGACAATTTAAGTCATGATTTAAATTTGTCTGGAGAGATTGAGAAATTAATACCTGTTTATTACTATAATCGTGCAAACATAATAAATCTGAAAGTAAGTTAATCCATCTTAATAGGTGATTTTACTTGTGATGTTGTAATTTAAGTATGAAATAAGAGATTTACTTCAGCTCTTGCTCCATAACCAAACAGCAGAACTGCTAAAAAATCTTCCCACAAAATTGTCTCACAAAATTGCAGCACAAGAGCAAAATGCACTGCTAGTATATTCTATTTCAATACATTTATGACACCGACATCATCACAAGAGAACAAGTGTTTAACAAACCATTTACAGGAAAATGCAACCTACATGAATTTGCTACCTCTGATCTGACATCAATCCATCAGTCAGAAGTGTTCTCAACATAGTCATGCTTCTCAGGGACAGCAACGGAGCCGAGTTTTTTCATATCTTCGCTTTATCTTGTTTATATATTTCATCGAAACAATCATGTCAAAGCACGTCTCGTCTCCTTTGTTACCATCGTAGAGTTTATATCCACATCAGTTTTAAAATAACTAACATAACCAAAGAAGAGAGGTTCCCAACAGATGACTTGTCATCTAAGCTACATACCTGTGAAAGAAAAGTAAGATCTCTTAGAAAGAGAAGGTACAAAGTATTTGAAACCAAATCGGGCACGTACACTAAGTCACTAACTAAAATCTACATATTCGGGAATCAGGTTGTGGTCGTTACTTGTATAAGCGTCAAAATGGTGCTAGCAGTTTACGGACATGTACTGATATGGAGAATTATGTTTTATACAATTAACATGCTTAATGGAGAATTATGTTTTATACAATTAACATGCTTTAATCAATTCAATATCAGCTTCCACCTGCATGCATTTGTTTGACTATTTATATTCTTCGACTGGATTCAATAGGGACCCCTTGCATCATCAGCCAATTACCTAATTGGTTATTGTTAAGCATGCCTACAATCTGCTAATTACTATAATAATTATATTCATCCCCGTCTTCAGTTCCCCCTTTGTTTTCGCAACTACAACAGATGAAGGTTGTATTATGGTCTCTCTTTTCTAGTTTATGCATTTATTTCTGCGCCAACTTTCATATGTATAAATATTTGAGAAATAAGAGATTAATATTTGCTAAGTAAGATATTAATACTTGCATGCGTAACTTGATATGATTATCTCCTTTTTCAGTCCCACAATGGTCCCGCGTCAACCTTCTTCTAATAAAGTAGTGGGGACCTCGTATCCCGCATCAATCTTCCTATAACAAAAATAGTTGACCTCATAAGTATAAATACTCTATTGTATAGGTATCAATACTTGTAAAATAAAATACTAATACTTGCAAAATAAAATATTAATACTTTGATGTGTAACTTGATATGATTAAACACCTGAAGATCAAACTTTGTACAATATATATACATATAAATACTTCAGTGCAAAGATATAAATACTTTCAATACTTGATATTAATACTTTCAGACGTCATCTAGCGCCATATGTAAAAAAATATTAAGTATTGCAGTCGCTCTCATATAGGCCCCCATATAGTGTATGGTCAACTCTAGTCCCCTCATTCAGTTTGAGTGGTCCCCACATATATTTATGGTGCATGTACAGTTTGGGAGATTTGGGGGAGAATTATTTACATTAAAATACTTTCATGCATAGGTATAAAGACTTTCATTCATAGGTATTAATAATTTAGAAATTATGCGGGAACGATACGGATTATACAAGAAAATTGTGCCGAGATGGTCCCCCAAGTTAGTTATAAAAGTTATGTGCGGGAACAGGAGTACAGAGACAGTTATTAGCGTCCAAATTACTAAGGTAAAAGATTATGATAAACTTAATTTTAAGATTTCATAAACCAAGAAGCTCCAATATCACCATGTAAAGAAAAAATTCCTACTTAAAACTGTCCATCAAAACATCAAATTGTACTTTTGTTGGGCCTAAATATACCATATATTCAATATACTACATGCATAGTGGACTTCCAACAACTAGTGGTGTTCATCGGTTTGGTTCAGTCTAAATCGAATTATAATAGACAAATTAAAATTTTATTTGGTTTTCAAAAATCAATCAAACCAAACTGAAATAGAATAAGAACCGAACTGAACAAACCAAGGTAAATTTCAGTTTGTTCGGTTGGACCGAAATAAAATATTAATCATAAAAATAAATATTTTTAAAGATGGATTTAAAATTGTTGTTTGGTTTATGTCGTAATTTTTTTTTTTAGAATGTTTGGTTCAGACCGGAGATGAGTTATAAATTTCAGTTGGTTCGGTTTAATCGGTTTTGTAAGTTCTAAACTGAACCGAACCGAATTATTAAACTGGTTTTAAAAAATAAACTGAACCGATCTATTTAATTGGAAGTACTGAACCGTTTAAACCAAACTTTTTCGGTTCGGTTTAAAACCGACTAAAGGGGACCCGATAAACACCCGACCTTCCAACAATGAGCAGAAGTTGTGCCTAAACAGGGAAATGTAGAGTTTGGAGCCAACCTGCACTCTGCACATACTCTACGCCCATTTGATCGAAAACATCAAGTATTTCTGATTGGAGAGTAGACTGAAAACTCCACCAGGTCCAATTGGGGCTTCCAGTAATTCAAAAGGGGATTTAAACAAAATCTTGCTACCACTTTCATCTGAAGCGTGCTAAATACCGGGAACCTCCCCTCTTCCAGAATTTTTTTTTTTTTTTTTTGATTGATTAAAGCCCTTAGGCTTGAATTACAGAACTTTAAACAAAAACTAGTAGTCACTCCCTATTACAATCTATCTGATAGGATCATAGGAGTAATTAAACACCCCTCTTCCAGAACTCACATCTAGGGAAAGGAGCGGGAAAAAAGTCAGGGAAAAATAACTTCGGTCAAATTTGACCAAAATTAGTAAGGTCAAAGTGGGCAAATCTACAGAATGGAACTCATTGTTCTTTCTTTTTTCTCGACTTATTTGGTGTTCATTACATGTAACAACTAACAAGAGCCTTATAAATTTTAAAACCCAGCAAAGACAGATATTTCACTTGTAACCGACGGTAAGGGATTAATTTGTTCAAATTGTATACTTAAAAAAAATTGAAGAAAAAAGAAAAGAAATAAAACACAATTAGTGATGTTTTTTTCCCACTAGAACATACTCGCAATTTACCTTTTGATGGTCCAAACCAAAATTGTCATTGTCCCTCAAATATTCTTGCAATATTTGTACTTCATGCGTTGCTGTAACCATAACAATGGGTTTGCTTTCTCCACCTAAGTTTCGAAAAAAAAAAAACAAGATAAAGGGTAGTATTTATGTGGAATTGAGAATTAAAAAGAAAAATAAATATTGGTACGTACCTCCAAAAGTTCGCCAATACCACTGAGAAAATTCTTGAGATTATCATCAATCTCACTATTATTTCCAATTTTGTTCTTCTCATTTATAATTAGTACAATAGCTACTTATAATTCTAGTGGATAATTCGTAGAGCCCAAATAGCTTATCCAATTATAATAAGAATTTGAGATTTGGAGCACAAGTACTATGCTGCCCATGCGGATGATCCAAATGGTCAGCCCACCCGATCCAAATGATCCAAATGATCGACGAATAAGGTTGGGTTGGACTGGGTATGGGATAAGTCGGTCAATAAACCAACATATCAGAGAAAGGCAATAAGTTCTACATTCTGTTTTTGAATTGTCGAAACTTCTTGTCAGTACTCAGTACTGTTCAAGCAAAGGACTTGATTACAAAAGCCATGTACAAGGAGATGATTATAAAGTAAATTTTATTGTTCTAGTTCAATTCATGAGCAAATGCCAGTTTTTTTTTATTTAAATTAAAAGTTTCGTGAGAATAAAGTAAAAATAAGCTATATGATAATAATTGTATTTTCTCTTTATCAGAGTAGTTTTTGTTTAGTTTGTAGAAGCTCTTTTATTTTTTAAACTTTTTTGAAGAACTATAATTGTTTTTTTTAATAACTATTTGGTTCATATATATATATTGCATGGTTAGTGCTAATATATTTGTTCTTCAAGATAAAATTTATAAATGAGTTGCAATAATTGAATACAATATTTAATTGCTGTTGTAATATTTAGTGCTAATATATATATTGCATGGTTAGTCTCCTTTGGTAATCACTTTAAATCATATTTCTCTCTTGCAAAGGGCCTACTTTTACTAGCTAGGGTTTTTAATCAAGTCAGAAAGAGATATAAGAGCAAAACAGGACTGAAGAAAGTTCTCTCAGTGCTTAAAACTACTACTTTTGGAAGCAAATTCTTGTAGTCTTTTATAAATTGGACTTACAATTAATAGAATTGTCTGTTGCCCAATTAAGACCATTTTCTTGTTGAACCAGGCACACTAGGTAGCATGCTCATGATTTTAATTGGACTTCCTGAGTGATGATTTGGTTAAACTTTACCTATATTTAAGAATTTCATCATAATCCGGAAATTATAACCGATTCTTTAACTAGAGGTAATGACTAATGAGACTGTATTTTAATCTTTTAAAGTCACCAAATTTATATTTTTTTTGTTCCAGTCAAATTGTCCCACTGCCTTCCCTTTTTTGTCAATTGCATGTACTGTCCTACGCATTATCATACTTGCAACTACAATAAGTGTGAATTAATCAATAAAAAGCTTTTGCGAGCGATTCTGAATAAGAAACATTTTCTTGCTCATAGAGATATGCAACTGAATTTTTCAGATCATTGTCATTTTTTTAGTACAAGGTTAAAAATCAGACCGTCCAATTGTTTAATGTTTCTTGGTCACAGGATTGCCTGCTCAGAGAAAAGAAATCAGAGTTTGATGTTTCAGGGCTCTCAGATGGGGATTGGTTGACTCATACAAGGAAGAGATAGAGGGAAGTCCCAAAAGAAAGGCTTGTCACTACTGAATGCCAGGATTGCTGCTTGGGGTTAGCTTACTGGTTTGATGGAATGATTTACCAGATCCGCTTCGAAATAAGAAATCTCTATTTGAATTTCAAAACTGCAATTTTTTTTTTTTTTTACTAAAAGGCACAGGACCTGGTTCCATTAGACGAAACAAGTTACCGTACAAGGTTACTGAGACAACCGACTGCTCAGCTCATGAAACAAAATATCTGATAATACCGACTACTTTATGCAGAGATCTCATAAAAGTGGATTATCTTTCTAACAAACTGACCTAGGTAGATATTCCTCACTGGAATTGGAGGAAAGTCCTAACAATCAGCTTGCATCTCAAAAGTTAGAACTATTTTTAAGCTATATATCTATATATATAGAGAGAGAGAGATAGATAGATAATGTTTCTTGCTCTAACCTTCCACATCATCTAATGAGATCTAACCTTTGAAAACGGCCAAAGCATGCCAGTTGATCTGGTGGCTTAATCAAGAACATATTATTAGGTTGATATGGATGGCATAGTGGCCCCAGCAGCAGAGAAAGGCGAAGGGAAAAGCGCCTGGTTCTTTTGGTGTAGTAGTCGAAGAGGCATTTAAAACCTGACTAGCAATTACAATAACTCGATGCATTGAAGTTTACAATTCATTCAAAATGGAGCGAATTTGATCAGAAGAGAGAGATGGACCTCCAATTAGGGCCATAGAGAGAAAAGAAAAGACTGAAAAATTAATGATTTTCCGATTATGAATTTCTAGTGATTGGTAACAAAAAAGAATAAGAGAGGAATGGGAACATGGGATGGAGTAATCTTGAATTTCTCAGTGTAAAATTTTCTCCTGATCCTTCACATCGTCAAATGGAGCAATGAACATCAACATCTCCCACACCTGTGTTTCATCTTCAGGGCACTTCATGAGATCCTTGTCCAGTTTGACATTTTTTGACCACTGAATTTTCACCTCATGTGGCCTGTAGTGAATAGTTGCAATGATTTTTTTTCGTAAATTCCCAATCAGAGAATTGATGAATGACCAATATCTCTTTTTCACATTTCCATACATAGATATTGGCCATTGATCAGTCCCTGATTAGGAAACTACGGAAAAAGATCGTTGCAACTATGCACTGCAGGCCACATGAAAAGTTCAGTGGTCAAAAAAGGTGTCAAGCTGACCAAGGATCTCATGAGAAAGTTTAGTGCGCAGAAGATGAAATATAGGTGTGGGAGAAGTTGGTTGATTTTTGGGTGGAGATGATGATGTTTATCGTTCCATCCGACAATGTGGAGGGTCATGAGAAAATTTTACACTGAGAAATTCAAGAATCAAAGTCTACTCCATCCCATATTCCCATTCCTCCTCTCTTACTCTTTTACTCTATATTCCCAATATAATTTAGCTACAAGTTGGAGGTAACTATACCCAGTAAACCATTACTCTATACCTCGTCTAATCACTTAGGCATAACCCCAAACACAATACATGCAAGCACCCCCCAAATATTTAAATCACAGCAACACTATTCCATCCCATATTCCCATTCATCTTACTCTTTTACTCTATACTAGCTCACTGAGGCATAACCACAGACACCACACATGCATCTGGATATGCACAGAAAGTCAGAAACACCCTCTCCACGTCAGGCATCAACAACTCTACGGCATCCCATTCATCCTCTCATGAACAGTTATCAACCCCTGCATCCCCATCTTCCCATCCCCATTCGCTACCATCCCTGTAAACATCTGCCTAAACAGTGCTGCCCCTGGCAAAACCACTGCAGAATCAGAATCACCATCCCTACTCTCCAATGCCATCCCCAGATCCTTCACCATATACTCCACAAACCCACCAGGCGCAAAGTCCCTCTCCAATATTTTCTGCCCAAAAATCTCCATCACCTTCGACCCGGCTGCACCCGACCTGATTGCCCGTAAAAACACACCCTCATCCAACCCGGCCTTTCTGGCAAACAATATCCCCTCTGTGATCCCTACCACGCTCCCGGCCACCGCAATCTGGTTCGCGATTTTGCTGCTTTGGCCACTGCCCGGTGGGCCCATCCATGTAACCTTCCCCAAGAGATCAAAAAGAGGCGAAAGCCACTCAATAACCTCCTTCTCTCCACCAGCCATTATGGCCAGCGTACCGTCTCTGGCACCGACATCACCGCCAGACACCGGCGCATCAACCGAGAAACAGTTTTTCTCACTTACCGCGGCAGCTACCTCTCGTGCAAGAGCAGGATCGCTACTGGTGCAGTCGATCAACACCGAGCCAGGGGAGAGGAAGGAAACGGCGCCTGAGATGGGGTCTAGAAGAACAGAGCGGACGTCATGGGGGTGGCCCACCATGGAGAATATGACGTCACAGCAAGAGGCGACTGACGCTGGGGAGGAGGCGAGATCAGCGCCGGAGGAGAGGAGAGTGGAGGCCTTGGAGGGTGTGCGGGCGTAAATGGTGAGGAAGTAGCCCGCTGATCGGATCCGACCCGCCATGGCCGCACCCATTATGCCAGTGCCTATCCATCCGATCCGGGTCCGGGAAGGATGGATCGGGTTTGGATAGCTGCTCTGGTTGGTCGCCATGCTCTGGAAGACTGGAAGTCTGTAATTTGAGATCTGGTGCTTTACCTAGTTTGGTCTTTGGTTCACCAGGAGAAACAAAGGCCATGGAGTATATAGCACCACATTCGTCGTTCTTTGGTATGGACTACGATCCATTTAATTAATAAAAAATGTTAATTGCTATAAGTACATGACATGAAAATACCATTATATATGTTTGGTGTTTGGCATTTGATTCACTTTGGCACATGGAGAAACTGAAGGCTATTTTTCTTTTTCCTCTAGTCTGTGCTCCATAAATTGAGTGAGGGAAGGGGAGGACAAAAATAAAAATTAAAAATGAGAAATGACAGGGTGAAATTTAAAAAATAGAAAGGCAAGATTACGGACACCAAATCATACCACATCCTCTGCTAAAAAAAAGAAAGATTCTCATTTGGGACTCCAAATGAGAACAAAAACTGGAAAAAAAATTCTAAATGTGGAATGCCAAATTAGAAAAAAAAATCGAAAGTTAGAATTCAAGTGATAACTCAGAGTAAGTTCTTCCTCTTTCTCTTGCTTTTGGATTAACTCCGGTCAAAAAATTAAAGAGAGCACTCAATCAAGGAAGTGATGAAGTATCTCAGAATAGGAAGCACCGTGTGGTACAAGGGAGCAACAAGAGGAACTACACGAAAGTTTTAAGAAGTTCAAGGAAGCACCATGCGATGAATTATCTCAGATACGGTCCTACATTTAGAATTTTATTTTTTTCACAATTGTTTGTTTAATTTGACATCTCAAATTTAAAAACCTTTTTATTTCTATTTTTGTTCTCATTTGGAGTCCTACATATATAATTTTTCTTTTTTTGTTTTGGCAGTGGCTGCGGTCAAACCGTGATCTTGCCTTCATATATTGAGAATTCCACCGTGTCTTTTCTCATTTTTAATTTATTTTTTTTGTATTCTGTATGAATAAAAATTTCGGAGGAAGGAAGGATAGAGATGTGAGTTTGTAAAGACAGTCACAGTTACCTGCTTCCCAAACTTATACCAAAGTAAGAAAGTGAGTTTGTAACTTTTGATTTTATCTTAAATATAGTTTTTCAAAAAAAAGAAAGATTTTATCTTAAATATAAATATTTTACCCTCAACAGAAAAAAATGAGTTTTTTTAGTTTTTCCACTTGAGCAGCTTATGTGGCTACTGGCTATATGTATTTTTATTTCATTTTATTCTAATAATTTAAGTGATCTAATATTCTCAATAAGTAACATTTTTAATTCTCCAAGCATTTTAATTTTCTTAAACAACTATTTACAGTCTTTCAGAAAACTGAACCAGAATAACATGGCACATAAAAAAAAAAAGCCTGGAAAAGAAACAGCATTATGCTACTTTTAGCATCCACTTTGAAGTTATTCTGCTATGTATGAAGTCATTTCAAGAGCAAGGTTTATATTTAAAAAAGTTTCCATGCGGCACTCCGTTGCATATACAATTAACAGTGGTGCTTATTATTGATGTTTTTGAACTGGTATGGATACAGTATGATTCTAATTTTTCCAATTTTGATTTATTGACCATGTCAGAAACATATTTTTTTAAAATACTTGGCAGTCACTACTAAGCATTTCAAAAAAGATTGACATGGTCAATAAATCAAAATTGGAAAATTAGGATCATATTGTATCCATACCAGTTCGATAGTAACTTATTCTGGTTTACACTAGTTAAAAGTTACATTACAGAAAAAACATCATTTCCAGCTTAGGTTGGTTTGCACTGCTATTTTGGGATCAGTTCATGTAATCATGTTCATCAGTTAGTCAAATTATAAATCCAAAAAATCTGCACCATACTGACCTATACTGGTTCTCACATGTCAAAAAAATTTGCTCACATTTATGAAAATTCTGATTCAACTCCTTTTTTGCTTTATGGCATGTTTCTTTTATCTGATATGCAATTGTTTTTCCTATTCAAGAAAAATCAAGCATAAAACACTAAAAGGTTGAAATTCAGTAAGTTCAGTTCAGATTTTATAATAGAAAAGCGTACCAGTCAAAACTGGTACAAAGCTTTCTTTTCTTATTTACACGCGTTTGTACCGGTAAAGACTGATACAAACCTTTCTTTTTTTATTTACACATTCAATTCAGTTCTGTAGTTGTAAACATAAAGTAAGACCAACATTTGTATACCAGTCAAATTTTGAAGGCTACAAATGTCCTGGTCTAAAGAAACATGTTTTTTTCAGCTAATTGTTTTTGTGAGCTGATTTCTTTCTCATAAAACTTTAAAGCCACATATCCAGGTCATATGGGAAAAGGAAAAGTCTTTTAAAAGGTTTTGAATAGGTGATTTCGAAGGCATCAGTACTAGAGTAAACACTGCACATGGATCACTATTCTAATTGCATCCTTTTTTCCAATACAATTTGCTTCTTTTTCCTTCTGCTACACCCCGATTTGGGGGTGATAATTTTCGGTCACCTGAGTTGAAGTACCTACCCGCTCTGCCTTTCCCTCTCTAGTAATTCTATGCATCAAATTTTGCTGGTTCTAAACATATACAGAATTACCTCCATGCTAGGCACAAAATCGACATTCGTAAATAGTGAGTCGGAGAAACGAGATAGTTGTCGGTGGCTTTGATTGAAACTTCCATCTATTTTAAACCGTAATTTTAAAATTTGAATATAATTTTAAGTTCGAATAAAAGATATTAAAGTTAAATATTTTAAAAGAATAGGATTAAAATGTTTCATTGGTTTTGTATCCCATCATGTTCTAATATCGTTATCTCTATTTTTAAAGTTTAAGCAGTTGATCCGAACCGCTCAATATGATGCTCATATTAAAATATGCTTTGATACAAAATTTTAGATTTTTGGAATTTTTTTGCTATCTTTTAAGATAGGTACAAAATCATTGTTTTTAGAAAATTATGGACCATTCAAAAATAGTGATTTTGTACTCTCTAAGGGTGCGTTTGGATTGGGCTGGAATAGCTCTAACCCAGGAATAGCTCCGCTATTCTCTAAGAACTGTGATCCAAACGTAAAATAGGAAATGAGAACAGCATGGGAACAGCGCTGTTCCGCTATTCCAACCAAAAGATGGTTTAGCAAATTTGAGGACGCTGGGGTTAGCGAAACAAATAAAAAATATACTTTCATGCCTTTTTTTATTCATTCTCTCCATCACTATTCCAAATACACAATCCAAACAACATTTTTACTATTCTCAACTCACTTGAGTTAGCACTATTCTCAAGCCACTTAGGTTAGCACTATTCTCAACCACTAACCCAAAAATCACTATTCTTGCACTAATCCTTGCACGATCCAAACGTACCCTAAGTAATTAGTAAAAAAATTCTAAAATTTCTAAAATTTTGTTATCCAAGCACATTTTAGTATGAAGATCATGTTGAACGTTCGAATCGATTATTTAGACTATCAAAATAGAGATAATAATTTTAAAATGAATTAGTTTCAATCCCACCTTAAAGCTTTTAATTTATTTTAAAATATAAAAAGTTTTATTATGTACATATTTATCGGCTCAAAAGAAAACTAATCTATACTATTATATGTAATTTTGAATTAAAAATCACTGTTCACCTACAGTAAAATGAGACCGACATACGATCCCACTGTAGTGTTTTGAAAACGGGCCGGGTCAGGTCGGTCCCGTCCAAACCCGCCCGGTCCACGGGTTGACCTGGGCACAGGTTAGGTCGGGTAGGGTCCAGCGGGTTTTTTTTGGTTCGGCCAACTCAAACCCGGCGGGTTGGGTTGGTCCGGTCCGGGTCGGTTCCACGATCCGGTCCGGTCTGGTCCGAGCTGGATTTTTTTTTTGCTGTTTTTTTTCTGTTTTGTTTCTGGTTTTTGGTTTTTTTCTCTTCTCAATATTACACCAAGGCTCAAATTGCATTCCTATCACAGACTCGGTGTACTAAGCAACACGAAGTAACCAAAATGGTGTGTTGGAATCGTACTATTTTGATTTTTCATTTCGCAGTTTCAATCTTACACATGTTTATATCTACCAAGAGAAAGAAACTCCGAAGCTCACCAGCTTGCAACTTGGGCATACTGATACTTGTTACACTAAATTAGTTTTTACTTTTTTTTTTTTTATAATATAACATATCTATATACTTTTACTTTTACTTTTTGCAATATTTGTCCTTGTAAGCTAAATTTTGAAATCTATTTAAAAAATCTACAGTTTTTTTGTCAAAGAAAAATACCAACGCATAAAGTATAGGAAAAAAAAAACATCATCATTCAATTGGAACTTCAATCACTCTGATAATTTTAGCTTAAATTCATTGATATATTCAATTAATATTTTTCATATTTATGATATCACTATAATAGCCTACATAAAATGTTTGAATTGCAGAAATGTTGTTCATATTGTGTGATTCAATTTTATTTAAATTTGAAATTTATTTTGTTAACCATAAAAGATCGATGGTTAATCTCATTGTTTAATATCAAATTTGAATCCATATATTTTTTTTAGTACTGCAGAAAATGGAGCGAATGTGAAAAAAAATAAACAAGTGAATGCACCATGAAAAATGAACGTATGATAATTATATATGTATCTGCATAATATAGCATAGAGGATTGATTGTTCTTATTAACCCGAAAGATTTATCCAAATTCGGATCTTTTAATTATTTTATTAATGATTATTAAAATTTTAAATGCAATGCATCATAATTACGGGTTAATAATTGCCAACTGACTTTTCAAAAAACATGTCATCATTAATTAACTAAAAACGCTTTAATATTTTTAATTTTATTTTATGAAATATGTTGGAAGACATTTCATCGACTAGCTATCCTTCAAAATATTAAAGAGATTAGAAGGGGGGGAATGCAAATTGCAAACTAATTTTGAAGATATTTTCTTTGATATCTGAACTGAATACGTATCCTCTGCATTAACGCACCGTTTGAGTTAATTTATAAACCGTACGATCAGAACTTGGACCAATCATGTCCACTCCTATAATGCACGTGCACTATAATATTAATGCAGATCTCAATAGGACGGTTCAGATCTTAACTCAAAATTTGAGTTACTGCAGAGGATATGAATTCTATCTGAACTGGCATTGATGATTGAACTATTAGTAGCCAGTAGCTGTAGAAAAAGTTCAAAATTTGGTTCAAGGCTTGAGTTTTGAATTCCTAGCCAAACTTTCATATGCATTCCTTGGGTTTTGCACTGTTTTTTTCAAAAAAATTTCAAATTCGGACGGGTTGGGTCGGATCCCGCCGGGTTTTGGGCGGTTTCGGGTCAGGTTTGGGGGGTTCGGACGGGTTTGGCTCGGGTTCGGGCGGGTTAGACCCGGATCCGGGGTTTAGGCACTGGTTTGACTCGGGTTCGGGCGGTCCGGTCCTGGTTTAGCCCTGTCCGGGGCGGGTTCGGTCCAAAAAGCCGGATCCGCGACTTGGTTAGACCGGCCCAACCTTTAGGACGGTCCGGGTTTAGGCACGGGTTCGGGTCACGGGTTTGCTCGGTCTATAATCATTAATCAATACACGACCCACTGTCAGTCAGCTCACTTTGATTTTTGTTTTCCACCTTACCTCTGAAAAGTTCCTTTCTCCTCTCCTCTCCAGAAATTTCTCCATTCTCTCCCCCTCGCTCATATCCTTCTCCCTCCGCATCCTCTCTAAAGCCGCACGACGATCTCTCTGCCGCCTTCGTGGCCACTCTGTCAGCCTCCGACCGCGCCGCCGCCCGACAGAGCACTCCGCCTCCTTGTAGCTCGCAACCAATCGCCTTTGCTCCCTCTCTGCCTCAATATTACCATGTCGCCTCGCGCCTCTTCACAATCGCCCTCGACCTTCTCTAACTTCCCTCTGATTTTGAGATCGGTACAGTCTCTAAACCCTGAACCCTAAATCTTTTCTTAAGATAACTGGTATAAGATTGAGATATGTTTTATTTTCCTTATATTTACTGTCTATTATTGTTTTTTTCTCATAACTAAGGTAAAAAGACAAGTATGAATGCCCATCGGGTACACACAAATTTGTGCTACCGTACTCACAGTATTAATGTATCAGTAAACAGTACCCTTAGTATAGTAGTCATATCGATGCACTAAGTAAGAAATTACTATATTTTTATTTATGTAATTTGGCATAGTTCAAACGTTTTCTGGAACACCTTTGATATTGGTTAATCTTATAAACTGTTTTGTTGTTGTTATGTCTGATATACTAAAATGTATTTCATATATATTTTAATGCGTGACATTTTTCAACTTGAACTTTTTAACTTTGTAGTGTGGATCCACTAAATTGATTGATCTGTTAGCAAATACTGTATTGGAAATTTAAAATTTAGTGCATCTTCTGTCACTTGCATTTTTTAATTGTGCAGATCAAATAAGCTGGGTACAAGCAATTAAATTGTGTGTTATACATGTATTTTTCAGGAAGGCAGAAGTAGGAGGAAGAGAAGATGATGTCAAAGTTCGAGAAAATTCATCTATAGGTATGTTTTCCTTCCCTTTTTAAGATTATCTCCTGTGGTAAATAGGTATATTTCATTAATGTATTTTCTTTTTCATAACTGACCCATGCAAAAAAACGTTTTCTTCTATTTCCATATATTAATTTCAATTTACTCAGGCCTTTTTAAAGTTGTATTTCTTTTCTACTTCGTATTGAAGGGGAATGTACTCAAAATTATGGGTAATTTTGGGAGTGCGCGACTTTCTTTTGTGTTCTTTTCGTTGTTTTAAATAACTGTACTTTGTCATTTGATATTTGATTGTGTTTTCTGAATTGCCAAACTCTAAATTGGCAAACTTATTCTTTGTTTATTCTCTTCTGTTGTACATTGCAAGATTTTAATTTGTATATGTTTGCTATGTTATTTTTTTTAATTAGGTCAGTATTCTTGGAGATATTATGTATCCAATGATTATGCCATCTACGAAAAGGATATTAGTATTTTTATTTTTATATTACAATTGTCTAATAGTGTCTGCCAAATCATATAATTCAGATTTAAGATTTAGTATCAGCATTTTTGACATAATTAGTCAGTCAAATGTGATACAACACTTACCACTGTATTTGAGAGAAAAATTTCTCAATATACTGGCCCTCATTAATATCTAATAACGATTTGTAGGAAATTTCAGTACTTTCAGTTATCATATTACAGACAATTCCCAATCTGTTTTTTCCTTTATTTATTAAGGTCTAAATTTTTTTCGGATCAACCAATATAGAAGATCTACATAGGCAATTAGATTTATTGTTTGTGTACATTATCTATAGGGTCTAAATTTTTTGGGATCAACCAAAATGGAAGATCTACCTAAGCAATTTGATTCATCGTCTATACACATTATCTAAACTATCAACAAGAAAACAATTAATGGTAATACGGATAGATTTGTGGGGAGGGATGCAGTATGACCAATGGTCGATATTGGCCAGCAGAGTAATTATGTTCGACAATGGGCCGAGATGCAGTGTTTTGTATCAAACCGCGAGGTCGAACTGTCGAGCCAGGAAGTGTCGTTACGAGATGATTGGTATTGGGATTACCAGGAGGAGTTTCTCCAAGAGGCATACCCAAATGCACACCCTGCGGCATGCTTGGAGGGGGCCGAACACTTCCTTCCTGTCGGGGGTCATTGTTGACTCGCCAAGGCACAAAGGGTGTGTTGGCGCTCAATTCTTGTCGTTGTTCCTCCCGCTGACTAGCTGCCATCTAGTTTCTAGGAGATTAGGCTAGGAGTTAGCCTCCACACGTGATTCTTGGGGCATTTCAATTTCAGAAAAAGACATCCTGTTAATGCTTGTGCGATGTGACAATTTTGTGTCATTGAATTTGAGCACAGGGAAAAGAAAGAAGCTGGTTAACCTGGGTGGGAGGTTAGTGCCGGGTTCTTGGGTTTACATGCCTTGTTACTTTATATGATTCAATCTCAAGTTCTCAACAGATGCATGTGCTTGTGCAGATAACATGTTTGAAGTTTGAGGTATTAAGATACTGCAACTCTTATCAAATGGTGTACTTATTTCTGTTGTGATCTGGCTTTTAGAATTTTATGTGCTTTCCAGCATTGATTATTAACTGCCAAAAATTGCTTTTAATTGATTTCCTCCTTTTGCGTCTGCTTTATGGTTCTTACCTTGCAAATGGAGGCCCTTGTATTTACTGTAATACACATTGTCTTACTTATGGTGTACCGTAATATAAGTTTTCTTGGATCATGGGCCTTGCTGGACTTTGTAAGGTTTACATTCTTCATGGGCTTTCTTAGAAAATTTGAAACAAGAAAATAGGGAGAGAACATTCTATAATTTTTCAATGAACCGTTCTTCATTAGAAGATAATTCAGCTCAGTTCAAAACTGAATCAACCAAATCTAATGAATACTTTTTTATGTTGGGTTGATTGATCCATAAAATTGCAATCAATTCAACAAATTGTTTAGAATTCGTGTAGGGTATAGAGCTACAATTTAATTTCATAATAGAGAGGGTGCAGAAATGTATGAGAGGTCCAGTATGAATTAATCCATATTTATTTTAAAATTAACATATTAATTTCGATCCAAATAATGTGAGCGCCTTTAAGACATTTCTAACTCAAATAAGGAATAATGGAGCGCAAAATGTTTCCCGTCGTACGAAAATTTGTGACATTCAACATAATAACTACACAATGTATGCCTCGTTAGTCGTTAGGGACCTTATAAAATACAAAAAGTTTGTCGACGTTTGTGATTGATTGTAGTTTTGGATGGACAAAAGAGTGAGGCTATGGTACTATGTATGAATAGCGTAATTCATTGGTCCGTACAATGAGTTAATATTTTAATTTTTAATATCTAAACAATTAATTTGAAACCGTTAAAAATTATCTCCATATGAAAATGCACTTATAAATCGAATTTAATATTTTCAGAAGTTTTTCACTATTGTTTTATACAGGTACGAAAAATCACTTAATTTACAGATTCTAGACCATTCAACAAATAGTGATTTTTTATCTATCTAAAAAAATTATAAAAAATATGAAATTTAGTATGCAAATATATTTTCATATGGAGATCATATTGAACGGTTTATATCGATTGTTTGAACATTGAAAACAAAGATAAATAGCTATAGTACAGACCAATCAGTGCTATATATGCATAGTATTTCATTTGTAGTCTGTGAAGGTCAGAACAGTACTAGGCTAGGAGAATAGTTTGGGTCTGATGGGCATTGGAGCCGTTTGATGCACTTTAAGATTCATGCGCGTCCCATTCCATACTTCATGCACACTAATCTAAAGTGCATCGGAATGCTCCGATGCCCATCGAACCCAAACTGCACTGCTGGACTAGACTCTCATTACATGGTTAGTATATTCCATGGGCCTTGACAGGTTTCTGGTATCTATAATCCAGGGATTTGTTTTTACTGGCATATGTGTGGCCATGGTCTATTAGTGATGTTTGTTTTTGCTTCAAGTTTATTTTTCATAGCTGAGATAGAGACCCTGTTGCCAGTTAGGGGTTCTTTTTCTGGGTATAGTTTTTTTATGGTTATGTAGCAACTCATGTAGGGTTTTCTTCTTTTATTAATGGAAACTATTAAATTGTAGCTATTTATGTTTAAAAATATTAAAAGAAGGATTTCCTCGATGCTCTTAAAGCTAGACTAGTTATGAAGCTGAAAATCAGCAAACAAATACTGAATCTTGAACATCAAAGATATCAAATTAACATGTACCTTGTATTTATTTACTAGCTAGTTAATTCAATCTTTTAAATTACAGTCATCGACGTAATAAGTAAATTCACGAAATCTAGTGGAAAGTAAAGAATATAGAAATTGAGACCAAGTAACCTCGTAAAAAAAATTTTAGGAGCTGTAAAGTTCTCTGGATATAAAATCCGAGGTACAGAAATTCAAGCCTCGGACAATTTGAGCTGCATACTCATTTACTTATACACCCACTAAAACTTTTTTAGTTATTTTTTCCCTTTTTGATTGCTACTAAAACTCAGGTTAATACACAAATATGACATTATAATCTTACTGGCATTGTTTCCGTTTCATATAAAAATGGCACAGCAAGTAGTGTCCTTTTTCTCGAGCGCGGACATATGATTAAGAAGCAGCCAAGAACACAAAAATGATTACAAAGAAAAAGAAGAAGAAGAGAAGATAGACAGCAAAGGGGGACCTCTCAGCAGTGCATGGAACTTAGATAAGATCAGAGCATAGCACTGTTAACTGGTTGAAATATAGGCAGCAGAAATGGACAGCACTGCACTGTTGCTGTTAAAAGAGAAACATGGGCCTATTTCTTATGGGCCATGGTTGCTTTTTCACTTTCAGGATTTCTTTCACCACACAATAGAAAAGAGAAACCAAATAGAAGAGTGTCCCTTTCGGCCCTTTTTCACTTGCAGAAAGTAAGGTTGGGATGTAAATAAGTCGAGCCTGACTTTATCCGAGTCAATCACGATCTGAGTCGAACCAGCTCGTTTGTACTATGAGTCGTGTATAGATCAAAGATTTTCGTTTTCTTTACCGATTTGATGCTGTGAATTGTGCATAGACCAAGAGCCATTAAAAAATTTCATCTTTCTTGTAAGAGTTTCATCCTCTTGTGGGGTATACGAAAAGAGATAGTGAAAAATGTCGAGAAATAGCTTTATCTTTTCTTACAATAAGCTGAGAAATGAGCTGAATCAGAATCGAGCGAGTTAATTATGATCTGGAACGAGTTGTGAGCTATTATTATTATAATAGTACCAATGCTATACTGCAGTTATTTAAACTTATTATTTATCCAATTTGATAAATATCTTAAATAGTTCGGTTGCAAGACAATTTATCATACTTCAAAAGACTAGCTAAAACATCTTTATCTAGCATTTGTACACTAGATAAAGTCGAACGGTATGATGTTGCCGAACATTTATTTGACACCACTTGTTTGTTCAATATTTTTGACTTGACTGTGACAATTTATCAAAAATATTGACATGAAAAGATTAAGTCAAAACAGACTTTGGTAACTAATTAAGCAGAAACTTTCATCTCATTGTGCCAGTCTAATCAAAGTTAATTTAAATGCAATCCAATATAAAAAGTAGTCGAATTCAATCTTTCAAAATGGACTGATTAAAGTTCTCAATTTGACCAACCAGTAAATAAAGGGTGAGCAGTCAGAGTGCCATTAGAAATGTTCAATATAAAGCAACACATGTGAAGAGAAGAACACAAAATTAAGTGTAAAAGTTTTGTATTCAATTTTCCTATTTAAAAGGCATAAAAATATCTGTAGTTTTTTAATATAGTCAATGCTCTTCAATTTATAGCAACTAATTAAATTTAATATATTTATCTAGCTTGATGATTCAAACAAAAAATCGGCCATAATCCTTCATATTTCTATTTGATTTTGACATATTCTAATATATGAAACTTATGAGAATTCGTTTTTGGTCTAATGATAAAAGTAATGTTTTTCTTATAAATTTTAAATATTAGATAGTTAAGTGACTTAATCTTCCATCTTTATCTTTATTAAAAAAAATACACTAAACTTATTACAAATCTTAAAAATTGTAAGATGAAGTCAACAGTAATAAATAAGATTTCATAGTATATATAAGATCTGGTCTTCTCTTCACAGTTTGATTTAGAATAGATCTTTAAAGAAAATCTTTAAGGGCCTATTCGGTTTATTATTGTGCGTGTGGGAAAAACAAAATTCACTCAAATTTTGCAAATTCTGACGCACGCGCACAGTAATCAGCCAGTTCAAAAATTTCAGAACCCGTTCTCATTTCCGTTCTCATATCTCTGTCGAACAGGCCCTAAAGAAAAGAAAGGAAAGAGAACAGGAAAAACAACAACATCGCACATGATCAGATATGTTCATCTACTCAAACAGTAAAATCAGAGCGAGAAAGGAGGTAAAATCCTTATACAAACTCAGCTATTTTCATCACCCTAAAATCAATTTTTAAATAGCCTTATTAATTGGTTGGAAAGATATGTTATCTAGAAGAAAAATAAACATAAACCGCTAGTGCTAATAAACCAAACAACAAAAAAGAAAGAAAAAACAAGCAACATGGGCGCCAACTCAGAGGAGGCCACAGACAAGCATCTCTATTCATTCTTAAGTTTCTTGATCATATGCTTACACATGCAATTGTGTTGAAAGTCACTGGCACAAACAAAAGCCAATCATATCTCTTTGGCCACTTTACTGGCCATAAGAAAGTCAAAATCTGCCACAGTATTTCCGAGGGAGTGAGGTTATGGTACTCTGCACACAGCATATTGCTCCCTGCTATGGATTAAAAATTTTTAGTTAAAAATTCTAACTATCGATCCAAATGTCTCCATATGAATATATATTTCTAAATTAAAATTTTCATTACTTGTAAAAAAATTTACTATTTTTTTAATGGATAGAAAATCACTTGATTTGAAAATTATGAACCATCCACAAACATGATTTTCTACCCATCTAAGTAATAGTAAAAAATTCTAAAAAAATTATTTCTTATAACTTAGTTTATGAGTACATATTCATATAGAGACCATGTTGAATGACTCGGATTGACCATTATAATTTTGAAAACAAAAATATTTAGTATAGTATTTTGAAAATAAAAATATTGAGTATAGTTTTTTTTTTTTTTTGAGTAAAATTTGGTTTAAAACTTTCACTGAAATATTCACTAATTTTTTTTTCGGATATGTGAACCAAAAAATTACATAATACTTTTTCATACAATAAAAAGTCCATAACATTTTTTTGATCTAACCTCTTCAATTTTCTAGTTACCCCATGTCAGTAACTAACAAAAATCAAAAGCCAATGTCCAAATCTTAAATCAGTTAAACCGTAAATATTATTACCCTTTAGCTCCCCAAACCTATGGTTGACCTTTTGTTTGCCCAAGATTCAAGAAGCAAGAAGCCAAGGCACAAAATTGTCTCATCCCATGTGCTGTTGTGCCACGCACATGCACATCTTTGTTTTTGCTTATTACTTGTTTCTCACTTTATAAATCACTAATTTATTATACTAGGCCACTAGGGTAACTTTGGGTTATTATCTAGGTTGGTTTACCAAGCTACCATGCAAATAGACTTTTACCGGAAAAGATGTGCTAATTCGAACAAGTTATTTACAAGTCAAAATATCCACAGTTTTTTTATATTTAGATAAGTATTAAATATTTTACAAAGAATCCGAAAGATGGAAATTTTTCTAAATATAATAGAAAAAACAGAATTATTGATTTGGTTTCTTGGAATTTGTATGCAGATAAGATTTTTTTTGTGACTAAGAATTGAGATCTGCATATCAATTTTAAGAAATTGAATTTATAGTTCGGTTCTTTAAAAAATATTAAAAAAAAATCATCTTTCTCCTTCCCGACAAAATATTTAATTATTTCTAAAAAATTTAAATTGTGCGAAATATCTGTTATAAATTGAACGAAATATGATTTGGCCGTAGAAAACCGTATGATGAAAGCGACGGATCATATACATTGTTTGGTAAAAGGTACATAAAATGAAAGTAAAGTACCTAGGAAAATGGAAATAAATCTGCTGTTATTCCAAAGGAATAACAGGACTCTGTTATTCCGATTCCAACCGTTGATCTTTATCGAGAATCGGACACAAAAAACTTTTTTTTTGAGATTCGCGCATGAAAAAATTTGAACGGTTGAAATAGAAATAACAGGGTCCTGTGATTTCTTTGGAATAACAGCAGATTTATATCCTAGGAAAATACATGTACAAAAGTTAGTTCAGACTTCAGAGCAAAGAAAAACAGTGCAAAGGGACCATGCGTATACTTTCCTGTGCCTCATCATATCACCTCGGTTTAATTTTTGTTTTTTTCCCTTTGACTCCATGAGCATGAGATGGGTCAAAGCGGTTGATTAATAACATTGATTATGATTATAGCAAATAAAATATGAATTTCATCCTTACTATACAAACATTAACCGTAAATCTGACTTAGGTCACTGATTAATTAACTTGTACCAAGTAATATTATAGTAAGCAGGCTAAATTACAAATGTTGGTTTATTAATTTGGAAAAATGTGAGGAATCTTGGTAGAAAACTTCATGGTCATGTGTATAATATTATACTAAATAATGTTATACACATAGTGATATTAAGGTATACATTTATATATGTATCAGAAGTAGAAAAATAAAATATTATCTCTATAAATCAGTCAATTAGAATACAAGTTATATATTTTTATTTTTAATACAGAATAAATGACAACTTTATAAATTTAAAATGAATGTTAATAAAAAAGACAATATTGAGTAAATTTATGAATTTTTTCAAATATATAAGCTAAGTATGATATTATGAAAATGTAGAAGACAATAAGTAATTTCAAAAAAATTAAAGGGTATGCATGAAATTCCCTTCGTCTAAATCCAACAATAGAGACTTAATCATTTCTATAGTGTGAAAGGTCTTGTGGTAGATTTGTTTCAGAAGATTCTTTGACCCGGAGACAATATATTTTTTAATTCACAAAAAGATCCTCGAAATGCCAATTGTTCTTGAACAGGTCAAAAGGTCACAAAAATTATTAAACTAAAAGCAATTTGAATTGTGTCACCTGCTCCATTACAAAATTGACATCTTTCCTGGTAGACAGATCAGAGCGCTATTAATAGCAATTAATTATGTATTAGTCAACCAATTGTGTATCAGTAGTACACAACGCCGCTATGGTGCTTACTATATTTAGCGTATCAGAGCAATATATATTGGTGTGTGGTGTGTGTGTGAGAGCCTGTGAGGCTATGGTAGTATACATTTATGAATCGTTAAACAATTCAAACCGTTAAATTGTATATTATTTTAAAAAAAATACTGTTTTCAGATAGGTAGAAAATTAATGTTTTTGGATAATCTAGAATTTTTAGATCAAATGATTTAGCTATCAAAATATATATATTCCTCTTAGAGTTTTGATTTGATGGTACGGACGTCTAATGACACATGCTATCACAATAGAAGTAATACACCAGATACATATTCTCAAATGAGTGAGCTATGGTACTTCGCAAAGTGCAGATCAGTACGAGTTATAGATTCATATCTTCATTTTAAATTTTAAATAGTGGATCTGAACTGCTTGACATAATCTTCATATGAAAATGTATCAAGGGACCAAATTTATATTGTTTAGAATTTTGTTTTCTATTTTTTTAGGTAGGTAGAAAATCACTATTATCGGATGGTTTGGAATTTTTAGGTCAAGTGATTTTCTAATTTTCTATAAATATAGTAAAGAATTCTAAAAATAGAAAATTTGGTCTCCAGTTACATTTTCATATGATAATAATATTGAGCAGTTTAAATCGATAGTTTAGATTTTGAAAACAGAAATATAAATCCAACACAGACCGATTTGCGCTTTGCAAAGTATCATAACTTCACTCTTCTCAAAAATATAAATAATTACTATTTTAGCTCTAGTGACTGAAATTGTGCACAACTCTGTAATTACCATTCTGATTTTACCATGCAAGTAATACTTTATAGCAAGTCAAGATTCAAGAGGTAAAAAAATCCACTAAAAATATTTAAAAAAT
>JAJGRW010000080.1:0-18490 GCA_025461045.1 Carex parvula | reverse complement strand
CGATAATAATACTATTCTTCATATTTTTTTTCATTTTGATTGAAATGAAATGTACAACAAAATGAATTGTACAAATTAATTATATATCATAGAAATGCACATTGCATTTAGTGAATCTTATTTAATTAAGCTTATATGTATCAATATATTTTGTTAAAAATATATTGGGTTGCTGAACAAAAAAAATTATTTTGTAGTACATTTTCAAAAATTATTATATTTAATTATTTTCTAGATTGCATATTTTGTTAATTTAGAAAATTATGTCATTTAAAAAAAATGTTGATTCTATAATTGATAAAGTTATAAGTTCATTTATGCTTAAATAGAAACAAAATTAATTGTTTATCTTACATTCCTTAAAAAGTGATTGACAATAATAAAAATAATATAAAATTAGACCTCCTACTCAAATAAAATTAAACCACATGGAAAGGTGGGTTAGTTTAGACTAATTTAGGCCAACCTAAAAATTAACTTATTCATCTTAATCCGGCTTAATTAAACAATATTTGACAAAATAATTGAGACCTAAAACCCTTATTTCACTATTTAGTCCACATCAAACATGACCATAAATTTGCTACCTCTATGATTCTATCATGTGCAAGTGCAATTCTGTGGTTACCAAACAAAATGGCGAGTGCAATGAATACTGAAAATTTGACCATGGTTTTTATATTTCTGAATTCATGTTTCCCCAGATTAATATAATAGTTCAATTTATGGAAAATCGCATAAACTATATAGTTATTTTTTTATTTGAAAGGGAATATTCATGACAAACGACAAAAGGGACTCTTCTTTCTAACATTAATTTTTTTTTGCCCTTTTGATTCTCTAAGGCATGTATGTTGCATCATTTGTTTAATAAATTCAAATGCACAGAAAACAAAAATGACAAACCTAAATAAACTTTATCTCTTAGATAAGGTTTCAAATGTTTTAATTTTTTTGTCAATATTATGCTTTTATTTTTTATTTTTTTAGTAACAAAAATGATAAAACTTATATGTCAAAATAATAAAATCATTAGAAGTGATTTATATTGTTCTTTCTACATGCACACAAAAAAATATCACGTTTTTATTTTTTTGTTATATGAATAAATCAATGTTAAAAAATTATCTAAATCGGTGTATATTTGCATTATATAAGTTTTAAGAATGAACCCATATGAAAGCACAATATATGAAAGCATTTGAACCCTTTTCTATCTCTCATTATTGCATGAGATCCCTCAACAGTGAATAATTGCACATAATTCAGCATTTCTCAGACCACAGAGAATCCATAATACAAAGCAGGAGAAAGAGAGGGACTGGAGCATTTATGATGGTAGGGTACATGTCACTATATTCGGTAGATGCTTTGACATTTTAATTTATTCTATAACACAGGGACAAACCTCAAAGTCAAAGTGGCATATCTGACAAATTCTATTAAATTATTAAATCTGCCATACTCCGTCTGTGGTTTAAGTTTTTAAATTATTGAATCCAAATATCAAGCAAATAATTATGTATCAACTACCATTATGTGCTAATATATTATACTCTGGGCAATGATTCTGTTGGTAGGTTGACGATTTAGATCTGCCAACGTTTGACGAATTTTCTTATGTCATTATATTATTTTCCTCGTTTGAAACATAAATAATTGATAAATAAATGATGTTTGTTTAAATGTCATGTCCTCATTATTCTTTATTTTTAAAATTTTAATAACTTAAAATTTAAAACTTAAATATCAATATCAAATAAATTTGTTAGATATATCAAGGACATTAATTTTTTTAACTTATGTTTCATATAAAAGAAGTAAAAAAAGTTATAATTATTTATGTGTCTGTAGAGAAATAATATAGATCACTTGTAACTTGTAAGTTGTAACTATAGTATTTTGACATATAAATTAAAAAAATATTAAAAAAACGAGATGATAGATCATCCAAATTTGTAGGCAGACATGATATATCCGCTCTAAATTTTGTATTAAAAAAATAATTAGATAATGACAAATAGTTCTATAAAACTTTAATATTAGCAATAATTCTCCAAACTTATTTTATTCGAGATTGACCCTGAAATGTTAACCTCAATCATAATTAGATGATAAATGATAAAGGTGTCGTTGCATGTTTATAACGTAATTTTTTTTAACATTTTCGACTTTAGAAACAAATTAAATTAGCTTTTTTTTTTCAAAATATTTGAAAGTAGAGTAGCATATACGAAAAATATCATGACCAACCAAAATTTGTATAGTTTACTTTTAATTAACAAATGCCAATTGAGAATAATATGAATCATATTATTAATTATCATGGCCATTAGAAGTATAATTCTTAAAAAATATAAACAGAGGCGGAGACAAAATTTATAGTAGAATGGACACAAATTTAAAACGAAACACAATTTTGTAATGTAATATTGAATCTTTAATATACTTTTATAATTGTTTTGCAAAACAAATATAGAAATAGAAGCATATTTTGGAAGAAAAAAATTTATTAGAGTGAAACATAATTTTATAATTCATTTAATTTTTAAGTATATTTTTTACAATTTTTTTTAGAGAAAAGCATAAAAATAAAATTATATTTGTGAAAAAAAATTAAGCCGGAAAAGCAAGTGCCTCTCTAGGTCAATGTGACTACGCCACTAAATAAATATAGACCCTATTATTTTCTTATAAATTATAAAAGAATTAACATGAATAGGTGCTACGATTTTCAAGATTCGGGTCGGATCCAATACTTAAACCCGAACCCGAACATTGATTGGTATGGATCTGGGACCCGAATTTTAAACCAGTTTAATAACAGTCAACTGATAAGGCCAATTTGCCTGATTAGAAATATGTGCACCGGTCAGGTACACCGTACACCTCCATATACATAAGAACTTTACCACAAAAAATGCCAAATGAAAAGTTTTCCTGTCCTGTCATGTCATGAGCGCACTTGAATTTGAAGCCGTCAAAAAGATTATACCACTAGCATATATTTGTACCAGTAAAAATCCAGAATTATTTGTATGACAGTGCCACACTGATACTTGCCTTAGAACCCTTCCGTCTGAGCAGTTGAATTCAAAGGCTTGAGATTGAGATTTGGGTTGAATAATTTAATGTTATAAAAAAGTTGATAGGTATTGATGGATGCCAAAAAAATTACAAAATTTAATATACAAAACTAGAAATTTTCAATTTATGAGAGTTTTTTTCAAGTATGAAATGATTTTTTTTAATTTATTTGTAGTTATTATAGACACTGAATTTTATTCCGTATATTCTACATATAATAAATAATATTTTATCCACTAACCATATGTAGTTTTTAGTTTGAACGGTTAAATCAAATCTTTTAAGTAAAATTAATAGTCTGATTGAACGGTTAAATAATAGTTTGGTAAGGTATTTGTTTGATAATTATCTAGTATTGTGAATTGCACCGAAAAAGGTATTAAGAATTTGAAAAGGATTTTGTACGAGTAAAGAATACGGTTGTTTTTTTAAGGAATCAAGATTACAGTGAAAGAAATGTTCAGTATTTTTTATAATTAAAACGGATTTTCTTAAAAAAAATTATGGCGACCTACATAATTAAGTTAGAAGAATTTTTTTTTTTTTTTTTTTTTGATAAAAGACATCCAAGATGTCCATTTCATTTCCATGAAACAAAAGTTAATTTACAAGAAAAGAGATCGAAATCTCAATTAATGCAAGCTATCTAGCTTGCCCACCAAACAAAACACGTATGCACGGCGTTTGATAAGTTAGAAGAATTAATTAAGACAAGATTTGTTTTTTTCAAATGGCAGGCAATAGAAAACATTTCAATAGAGATTTGTGAATACAAATATTAATTTAATAATTCACATAAAATCGATAGTTTTTTTTTGCATTTTATGCGATAGAATATACTTTTTAGTTGGAGTAGAACTAGGGTGCTCCTAAGCTCACCAAGCCCTTCGTGAGCGCGACTCTAAAACCTATCGAATTGACTTCAAACGATATTTTCAAACCGTTAGATGTTCAATCTATATTAAAATGTGTTTGGAGACCAAATTTTATATTTTTTGAAATTTTTTTACTATTTATTAAGATGGTTTGAAAATCGCTGTTTTCCAATGGTCCAGAATTTTAATAAAAACAGAGATTTTCAAACCATCTTAATAAATAGTAAAAAAATTCCAAAAAATGTAAAATTTGGTCTCCAAGCACATTTTAATATAGATTGAACATCTAACGGTTTGAAAATGTCGTTTGAAGTCAATTTGATAGGTTTTAGAGTCGCGCTCACGGAAGGGCTTGGTGAGCTTAGGAGCACCCTAGTTCTACTCTTTTAGTTGTATGTATAACATTAAATAGACTATATAAAATAGAAAACTGTAAGAAAAAAATATGGGACATTGACCCATTATACCCATTTAAATCCACCGATGCGATTATTGAATTAAAGGAAATAGTTAATTATAAAAAAGGTGAAGGAAAAGAACTATCTAGTAATTAGATTCAGTCTTTGTGATAAGGCGATGTAATAACAGCGACATGAAAAATTATATTAAAAAAATATTAGATGTAATCATCGAGGTCCTTTTATTATATCTTGTTTGTATTGTGGTGTTTGATTGTGGGCTTGACTGGGTCTGGTCTAATGGACCAACACAGCGGTCAAATTCATACTTGATTTGAGACCGCCACTAGATCCAGTCAACGTCACAAATTTTATGGGTACTTGGTGCTTTTCTTTTAAATTTTTATAGATAAAAATGAATTTTAATGTTCAGGTTTTTGAACTTTAAAAGTTTATAAGAGATCTTCTAACTGAATTTTTAATTTGTGATTTTTTATACGTACATAATTTATTTATGAATAAATTTGAGTCAGTTTATCTACTTATGAAATCTTGTCAGAAACCAATTTTTTTTATAATTTTTAGTTAATTTACTTCTTTTTAATACTAAAAAATATTTCTATTGGAAGGTAAAGAAATTTTAAAATAATATTAAAGTTTAATGGAGAAAATCTTAGAAGATATATAAGTCGGTTTTCGATAAGATGTTTGATATTTATATCGAATTGAGTGACTTGGAATGAATTTTTTAAATCTGGAAAATAAAAATTTAAAATTATAATAGTGATCAATTGATACAATGAATACTATAGTGATGTATATTAACTCATTAACATTTTATCAAGATAAATACTTATCAAGATATTCCTAGTAAGTATTAACACTGTGTGTTTCCTTTTCAAAACATATGCCGCAAGTGTGAATTCCTATTATACAATGTTGTGTGCTGTTGCTCTCCACATGATGCAAGTGTGGATTCATGGCACTAAAACAGAGAAAAAAAAATTAGATTTTTGTATACTTGTAGTGTAATTATTCTTTTGATTTCTTGAAGCTCTCCATTTCAAAGATGGCACACTAAAAGGCGCACCCTGACACAAACTTTCTGAGGAGATAATATTTGCGTTGATTTGGGGTTGAATTTTTCAAAAAGGAATGGATGTCTTTTTTAGTTTCACTAAGCCATGCTTTTGCTTCCCCAAGAATAGATCTTAAATTTATAAGTTAATTTTGTCTGAAATTAATATTTAATGTTTTATTCTGTTGTTAACTTGTTACAAGGTGCTAATGCTTTGCTCCAATTGATTGATTAAATTCTTTTATAAGAGTGACATTCAATATTTTTTTGTAAATAATTTATTACTTCGAAAATTTGATAAGTTTCCAAATCAAGTTAAGAAAGTATTGAAAAATTATATATGTGTTTTTTATATTATCGGAAGGGCTGTCAACGAGCTGGCTCGGGCCGAGCTGGGCCTTAGCTCGGCTTGCTAATTCTGGACTGAGCTCTTACCGAGCGAGCTGGACCTATGGCATCCGAGCTCAAACCTCAGCTCATAATCGTGACGAGCTGGCCCGAGCTGGACCGAGCCAGCTCACGAGCTCAATGGGCTTTATTGGGCTGCTATTATACAAATTCAAAATATTAAATTTTCAAAGCCCATTAATTATTTATCCATACAAATCCACAAGTATCAACACAATAACAGAAATTCAAGCCATACAAATCTACACAAATATCAGCACAAAATAACAAAAATTTAAGACATACAAATCCACACATAACCCAAACCATACAAATCATTTACATTATTACATAACATAGCAATTAATTTATTATAAACACATTTAAACATACAAATTCACACAAAATAATAGAAATTCACACAACTTCATACAACTAAATTCATGCATAGTTAAGATTACAAAAATTCATACAAATTCATACAACAAGTGATTAATTTAGAAGTTAGAACCAACAAGCAATATGCCAACAACTAAGCCAAAATCCTCCAAAATACCAGAAAATTAAAATAACCCCAAGTCCCAACAGCCATACCAAAATCCTTCAAAGAAAATAACCTCAAGTCCCAACAGCCATACCAAAATAACACCAAGTCCCAACAGCCATGCCCCTATGACAGATTCAAATGCATGTATCCTTAAAATTCATAATAGAAAAATTTAAACAAGCAAAATATAAAGAGAGGAGAATTTGTTCACCTGAGGTTGCAAAAGATCAATTAATACTAGGATTACTCATTGATGTTGGAAACTGAATTTCCAAACTCTCCTCCACAGTTGCAGCTTCCTGAAATTTAAAAATTCAATATGTTATACATTGAATATATTAATACAAGCTAAAACAGAAACTGAACTTAAAAAATTTAGAACTCACTTGTAAAGTCTGCAATTCGGCCTTTGTGCCTGTTCTAATCCAATCACCCCCACAAACTAACATCTCAACCGTATCCTTCGTAAGAGAACTTCTATAATCATCTAAAACACGACCACCAGCACTAAAGGCCGACTCCGATGCGACTGTTGAGATTGGAATGCAAAGAATATCTCTTGCTAGTTTGCTTAAAATGGGGTATCTCCCTGCATGCACCTGCCACCATTTCAATATATCGAAGGGTGAACTAAGTCTATGTTGAAAAACAGCCTCTTTTAGATAATTTTCCAGATCTGAATTAGATTGACTTTCATTCCATGTGGATTGTACAAAACGCCACATATCATTATGCTCATTACCGCTGGCAGCAACAGCTGATGCAGCTGAAACATTGGAACCTATCAAAATATAATTATGTGAGCATAGTACAAATGTACAATTTTAAACAATGCAAAATTAACATTAAAAAGTTCAAGGATTTACCCGATGCGGTAGAGGTCGCATGCTCCTTCGCATAAATCTCATATAGAGCTCGCATCTTTTCCAACACATCATCAATACGCGAATCAACCTCAAAATCAGGGTACAACCTTTGATAACAAAACTTAATTGACAGGGCCTTTAGCCTTGGATCGAGAATGGCAGCCACTGCCATTAGCACATTAACTTCCCCCCAATATTTCTCAAACTTTGTGTACATAGCAAAACTCATCTCTCGTGTAAAATTATCCTCGTCATGGTAGGCATCACATATTGCCTTTTTCACATTAAGCATCTCAGCTAAAAACAGATTTGAGGTGGGATAAGATGTGTCCGAAAAAATCTTTGTGGCTTGGACAAAAACCTCAAGTAATTTACAAACCTTTTCTGCCTTTTCCCATTCAGAATCCTTAGGAAGCCACTCAATAAAATTAGGATCTCGATCAGCATAGCCATTAAAGGCCTTTTTGTAATAAATGGCTGATTGAAGCATTCGGTGGGTTGAGTTCTACCTTGTCTTGACATCAATGCTCAAAGATCGAGATGTGATTATACCTACTCGCTTTGCATGTTCTCCAAATTTTAGAAGCCGACGCGGGGACTTCTTAAGATATTTTACCCCTTCTCTAATTTTGGACAAACATTTATCAATCTTGTTAAGCCCATCTTGAACAACCAAGTTCAAGATATGAGCACAACATCTAATATGAAAAAAAACCCTTTAAAATGCAACTTATTCCGGGCATCAAAACTCAACTTCAAAATACTTGCTGCCTTATCATTGTTGTATGCATTGTCTAAGGTTATAGTTCCTACCTTATCCTCAATGCCCCACTTCCCTAACGATTCTACAATTGCATCAGCTATTACTTCACCACTATGAGGCGGTGGCAACTCATTAAAGCCAACCGATAATTTATCGGTTGGAGGTGTATCGAATTTCATACAATTTGAGTGTCAATTGATATAGTATCAAAGATAGTTAATATAAGGAGAAATCACTTTACAATGGTTATATTTGACAATTTTGACAATGAATTTTTCAAGAAAATAAAAAAAAATTAAAATTTTAAAAGTAATAGTATGGTATGTCATTATACATTTAGATAACCTAACAAATTTCGTTTTTTTGAGCTTATTTTCTCAAAGCTTTAGAAACAATAATATATAGTTTTCATATATTTTTCCTTTTTATTTTCTTAAACTGTTGTTATTAGCTTTAGAAGCATTTTTTTTATCAATATTTAATATTTTAAATGGTTTCACACTGAAATAAATTGCCCCAGTCAAATATATACGAGTAGAACTAGGTTGTTCTTAAGCTCACCAAGCCTCTTTGTGAGCTTAACTCAAAAATTCATCGGATTAGCTTCAAGCGACATATTCAAACCGTTGAAACCGATCTATCTCATGAGTTATGAGTTTACATGTCAAATTTATAAATATTCAAACTAGTTTAGTATAAAGTCAAGCGATAAAAAAAAAGATGGTTTATAAGTTAATTTTAATGTGTTAATTTTTCATCATTTTTTGACCGCTCGATTTTATATTAAATTAGTTTGAAAATTTATAAATTTGACATGTAAACTCATCACTTGTGAAGTAGATCGGTTTCAACGGTTTGGATACGTCGCTTGAAGCTAATCCGATGGGTTTTTTATTTAAGCTCACAAAGAGGCGTGATGAGCTTAAGAACACCCTAGTTCTACTCAATACATACAACATTACAGCTATAGTATACACTGGCAGCATTTTCAACCATAGTGACAAACAAATAATTCTGGTTCGGGTCAGCGGGGTTAAAAATACGTAATTCGGAAATAATTCGGATATAATTCGGGAATGATTCGGTACCACAAGAAAGCAAAAAAAAATCAAATATTTTTTTTTAAAAGAAATAAAAAAAATCGCGTTTTTTTCGCGAATAATTCGTGATTTATTATACATTTTTTTACGTTTTATTCGGTATTCGGTTTGAAAACATTAAAGAATAAATAAAATGCAAATAATTTGCGAAATAAACGCAAATTGTGTTACTATGCTCTCAACCGGAAATCCAAATTTTGAATAACTAGTAGATTCTACCAAATAAATAATTGTAGAGATACTGAACCAGGTTGATTCTCTTTTCATAGTACTGGGTCCAATGTGGGACCCACATCCTTTAAGACCAGATGAAAGGTCAGCTGATTGAGTCAAGCTTTGACGCTTTCCAGCTACAGTACAAGTTTCCATCTAGATCTCAATTCTCTTTTCATTGTTTATTCAAAATCATTAGTTATTACTTAGAAAAGCACCAAGCTAGAATTCAAGTGCTCTATGGGGTTTATATTAAGATAATCTAATCTCCATGTATGGTCCAAATTTGGTATGGTCAAGGAAATTTGTTTATTTTGGATTAAAGTACAATTAGGTCCTTGGTACTCTATGACAATGTTTTGGAGGGGAATAAAATTGAGAGGTGAGGACATTTTATTGTCAATTTTATTATTTTGAAAAATGTTATTAAACTTTAAAAAATTTAAAAAATTATTGTGTTTTCAATTATTTAGATAGAATCTAATATGTGTATCAAATTGGAACCGATTTTAAAATTAAATTATTCAAATTCTATTGTTAAAATTTTAAATTATTTGGTGAAAGGCTGAATGTTTTGTATATCGATCAAAGGTTTAATAGCGTTTATCGCGTAATAACGAAACAGCTGAAAAAAAAGGGCGTTATGCCCATATAGCGCTCCTATAGCGTGCAATAGCACGCTATAGCGCCAATAGCGCCATAGGTCCGAAAACACTATAGCGCGCTATTTAGAACCTTGATATCGATCCAATATTTGATACATGTGCTATTTAAAAAAAATGGAGAATATATCACAATTTTAGTTTCTAATTGGAATAATATTTTTCAAATTAACAAAATAAATGTACAAAAAAATTTGAATTTATACTAGAATTATTCATTTTATAAAAAAATAATAGTCATTCTTTTATCTCTTTTTTTTTATCTCCCCTATCAAACAAAGTGTTATAAATAACGAAAATTTGAAAGCTTGGGGGCTGCGATACGGCCTACGAAACAAATGGATTGGTCAGTTAACAAAAATAGTATCTTGTTTTTCTTATTATTTTTTAAATATTTTTAGTGGATTTTTTTACCTCTTGAATCTTGACTTGCTATAAAGTATTACTTTGCATGGTAAAATCAAGAATGGTAATTACAGAGTTGTGCACAATTTCAGTCACTAGAGCTAAAATAGTAATTATATTTATATTTTTGAGAAGAGTGAAGTTATGATACTTTGCAAAGCGCAAATCGGTCTGTGTTGGATTTATATTTCTGTTTTCAAAATTTAAACTGTCGATTTAAACTGCTCAATATTATTATCATATGAAAATGTAACTGGAGACCAAATTTTATATTTTTAGAATTCTTTACTATATTTATAGAAAATTAGAAAATCACTTGACCTAAAAATTCCAAACCATCCGATAATAGTGATTTTCTACCTACCTAAAAAAATAGAAAACAAAATTCTAAACAATATAAATTTGGTACCTTGGTACATTTTCATATGAAGATTATGTCAAGCAGTTCAGATCGACTATTTAAAATTTAAAAATAAAGATATGAATCTATAACTCGTACTGATCTGCACTTTGCAAAGTACCATAGCCTCACTCATTTGAGAATATGTATCTGGTGTTATTACTCCTATTGTGATAGCATGTGTCATTAGACGTCCGTACCATCAAATCAAAACTCTAAGAGGAATTATATATATTGCTTTGATAGCTAAAATCATTTGATCTAAAAATTCTAGATTATCCAAAAACATTAATTTTCTACCTATCTGAAAAACAGTAATTTTTTTAAAATAATATACAATTTAACGGTTTGAATTGTTTAACGATTCATAAAATGTATATTACCATAGCCTCACAGGCTCTCACACACACACACGCACACATATATGTTGCTCTGATACGCTAAATATATACTAAGCACCATAGCGGCGTTGTGTACTACTGATACACAATTGGTTTGACTAATACATAATTAATTTGCTATTAATAGCGTCTGATCTGTCTACCAGGAAAGATGTCAATTTTGTAATGGAGGAGCAGGTGACACAATTCAAATTGCTTTTAGTTTAATAATTTTTGTGACCTTTTGACCTGTTCAAGAACAATTGGCATTTCGAGGTTCTTTTTGTGAATTAAAAAATATATTGTCTCTGGGTCAAAGAATCTTCTGAAACAAATCTACCACAAGACCTTTCACACTATAGAAATGATTAAGTCTCTATTGTTGGATTTAGACTAAGGGAATTTCATGCATACCCTTTAATTTTTTTGAAATTACTTATTGTCTTCTACATTTTCATAATATCATACTTAAGCTTATATATTTGAAAAATTCATAAATTTACTCAAATTTATTGTCTTTTTTATTAACATTTATTTTAAATTTATAAAATTGTCATTTTATTATGTATTAAAAATAAAAATATATAACTTGTATTCTAATTGACCGATTTATATAGATAAATATTTTATTTTTCTACTTCTGATACATATATAAATGTATACCTTAATATCACTGTGTGTATAACATTATTTAGTATAATATTATACACATGACCATGAAGTTTTCTACCAAGATTCCTCACATTTTTCCAAATTAATAAACCAACATTCGTAATTTAGCCTGCTTACTATAATATTACTTGGTACAAGCTAATTAATCAGTGACCTAAGTCAGATTTACGGTTAATGTTTGTATAGTAAGGATGAAATTCATATTTTATTTGCTATAATCATAATCAATGTTATTAATCAACCGCTTTGACCCATCTCATGCTCATGGAGTCAAAGGGAAAAAAACAAAAATTAAACCGAGGTGATATGATGAGGCACAGGAAAGTATACGCATGGTCCCTTTGCACTGTTTTTCTTTGCTCTGAAGTCTGAACTAACTTTTGTACATGTATTTTCCTAGGATATAAATCTGCTGTTATTCCAAAGAAATCACAGGACCCTGTTATTTCTATTTCAACCGTTCAAATTTTTTCATGCACGAATTTCAAGAAAAAAGTTTTTTGTGTCCGATTCTCGACAAAGATCAACGTCTGGAATCGGAATAACAGAGTCCTGTTATTCCTTTGGAATAACAGAGTCCTGTTATTTCTTTGGAATAACAGCAGATTTATTTCCATTTTCCTAGGTACTTTACTTTCATTTTATGTACCTTTTACCAAACAATGTATATGATCCGTCGCTTTCATCATACGGTTTTCTACGGAAATTTTTTATCTATAGAAATTATTAAATACAGATGTACGAAAACAGAAAGAGTGTCTCGTTTTCAATAAATATAGAAAAATCTGACTCAATGAGTCCGATCCAAATTTATGGATCGGTCTCAATGGTCCAGATCCATCAATATATATATATATATATAGAGAGAGAGAGGGGTTGGCTAATATCAAAATGTTTGTTCCTAGGCTGCGGAACAAACATTTCGGTTTTTATATTTTTAAAATCCAAATAGTCGATCCAAACCGTTCAACATTCAAGCTGTATTAAAATGTGTTTGGATATCAAATTTTACATTTTTTAGAATCTTTTTACTATTTATTAAGTTAATTTTAAAATCATTGTTTTTCATAAATTTTTCACTATTTATTAAAATCAGTAATTTTAAAAAGGGCTTAAGAAATAGTAAAAAAATTCAAAAAAATGTAAAATTCTGTTTCCAAGTACATTATAATATAGAGATCACATCTAACGGTTTGGATTGACCATTTGGACTTTGAAAATTGAAAAACCAATTGGTTGCACCACCGCTCCGGAACAAACGCTTTGATATTAGCTAACATCTCTCTCTCTCTCTCTCTCTCTCTATATATATATATATACCATTGAGACCATTGAGACCGATCCATAAATTTGGATCGGACTCATTGAGTCAAATCTTTCTATATTTGTTGGAAACAAAACACTCTTTATGTTTCCGTACATCTGTATTTAATAATTTCTATTCCTTTTTCTACGGCCAAATTATATTTCGTTCAATTTATAACAGATATTTCGCACAATTTTATATTTTTAGAAATAATTAAATATTTTGTCGGGAAGGAGAAAGATGATTTTTTTTTCAATGCATTAGAAGGAATTGAATCATTATCTCAGTTTTTTTTTAAAATATTTTTTAAAGAACCGAACTATAAATTCAATTTCTTAAAATTGATATGCAGATCTCAATTCTTAGTCACAAAAAAAAATCTTATCTGCATACAAATTCCAAGAAACCAAATCAATAATTCTGTTTTTTCTATTATATTTAGAAAAATTTCCATCTTTCGGATTCTTTGTAAAATATTTAATACTTATCTAAATATAAAAAAACTGTGGATATTTTGACTTGTAAATAACTTGTTCGAATTAGCACATCTTTTCCGGTAAAAGTCTATTTGCATGGTAGCTTGGTAAACCAACCTAGATAATAACCCAAAGTTACCCTAGTGGCCTAGTATAATAAATTAGTGATTTATAAAGTGAGAAACAAGTAATAAGCAAAAACAAAGATGTGCATGTGCGTGGCACAACAGCACATGGGATGAGACAATTTTGTGCCTTGGCTTCTTGCTTCTTGGGCAAACAAAAAGGTCAACCATAGGTTTGGGGAGCTAAAGGGTAATAATATTTACGGTTTAACTGATTTAAGATTTGGACATTGGCTTTTGATTTTTGTTAGTTACTGACATGGGGTAACTAGAAAATTGAAGAGGTTAGATAAAAAAAATGTTATGGACTTTTTATTGTATGAAAAGGTATTATGTAATTTTTTGGTTCACATATCCGAAAAAAAATTAGTGAATATTTCAATGAAAGTTTTCAACCAAATTTTACTCAAAAAAAAAAAAAAAACTATACTCAATATTTTTATTTTCAAAATACTATACTAAATATTTTTGTTTCAAAATTATAATGGTCAATCCGAGCCGTTCAACATGGTCTCCATATGAATATGTACTCGTAAATTAAGTTATATTTTTTTAGAATTTTTTACTATTACTTAGATGGGTAGAAAATTACTGTTTGTGGATGGTTCAGAATTTTCATATCAAGTAATTTTCTATCCATTAAAAAAATAGTAAATTTTTTTAAAAGAAATGAATTTTTTTTTAGAAATATACATTATATTGAACGGTTCAGATTGATCGTTAGAATTTTTAACTAAATTTTTTTAATCCATAGCAGGAACCAATATGCTGTGTGCAGAGTAACATAACCTCACTCCCTCAGAAATACTGTGGCAGATTTTGACTTTCTTATGGCCAGTAAAGTGGCCGAAGAGATATGATTGGCTTTTGTTTGTGCCAGTGACTTTCAACACAATTGCATGTGTAAGCATATGATCCAGAAACTTAAGAATGAATAGAGATGCTTGTCTGTGGCCTCCTCTGAGTTGGCGCCCATGTTGCTTGTTTTTTCTTTCCTTTTTGTTGTTTGGTTTATTAGCTCTAGCGGATTATGTTTATTTTTCTTCTAGATAACATATCTTTCCAACCAATTAATAAGGCTATTTAAAAATTGATTTTAGGGTGATGAAAATAGCTGAGTTTGTATAAGGATTTTACCTCCTTTCTCGCTCCGATTTTACTGTTTGAGAGTAGGTGAACATATCTGATCATGTGCGATGTTGTTGTTTTTCCTGTTCTCTTTCCTTTCTTTTCTTTAGGGCCTGTTCGGCAGAGATATGAGAACGGGTTCTGAAATTTTTGAACTGGCTGATTACTGTGCGCGTGCGACAGAATTCGCAAAGTCTGAGTGAATTTTGTTTTTCCCACACGCACAATAATAAACCGAACATGCCCTTAAAGATTTTCTTTAAAGATCTATTCTAAATCAAACTGTGAAGAGAAGATCAGACCTTATATATACTATGAAATCTTATTTATTATTGTTGACTTCATCTTACAATTTTTAAGATTTGTAATAAGTTTAGTGTATTTTTTTAATAAAAATAAAAATGGAAGATTAAGTCACTTAACTATCTAATATTTAAAATTTATAAGAAAAATATTACTTTTATCATTAGACCAAAAATGGATTCTCATAAGTTTCATATATTAGAATATGTCAAAATCAAATCGAAATATGAAGGATTATGGCCGATTTTTTGTTTGAATCATCAAGCTAGATAAATATATTAAATTTAATTAGTTGCTATTGAAGAGCACGACTATATTAAAAACTACAGATATTTTTATGCCTTTTAAATAGGAAAATTGAATACAAAACTTTCACACTTTTGTGTTCTTCTCTTCACATGTCTTGCTTTATGTTGAACATTTCTAATGGTCTTGCTTTATATTGAACATTTCTAGTGGCACTCTTGGTCAAATTGAGAATTTTAACCAGTCCATTTTGAAAGATTGAATTCGACTACTTTTTATATTGGATTGCATTTAAATTAACTTTGATTATACTGGCAGAATGAGATGAAATTAAGTTACTGCTTGATTAGTTACCAAAATCTGTTTTGACTTAATCTTTCATGTCAATATTTTTGATAAATTGTCAGTCAAGTCAAAATATTGAACAAAGAAGTGGTGTCAAATAAATATTCGGCAACATCATACCATTTGACTATATCTAGTGTACAAATGCTAGATAAAGTTGTTTTAGCTAGTCTTTTGAAGTATGATAAATTGTCTTGCAACAGAACTATTTAAGATATTTATCAAATTGGATAGTATAGCATTGGTACTATTATAATAATAATTAGCTCACAGCTCGTTCCAGATCTGCTCGGAGAAAACATATAATTAGTTCGCTCGATTCTGATTCAGCTCATTTCTCAGCTTATTGTAAGAAAAAGATAAAGCTATTTCTCGACATTTTTCACTATCTCTTTCGTATACCCCACAAGAGGATGAAACTCTTACAGAAGATGAAATTTTTTAATGGCTCTTGGTCTATGCAACAATTCACAGCATCAAATCGGTAAAGAAAACGAAAATCTTTGATCTATACACGACTCATAGTACAAACGAGCTGGGTTCGACTCAGATCGTGATTGACTCGGATAAAGGCAGGCTCGACTTATTTACAATCCCAACCTTACTTTCTGCAAGTGAAAAAGGGCCGAAAGGGACACTCTTCTATTTGGTTTCTCTTTTCTATGGGTGGTGGTGAAAGAAATCCTGAAAGTGAAAAAGCAAACCATGGCCCATAAGAAATAGGCCCATGTTTCTCTTTTAACAGCAACAGTGCAGTGCTGTCCATTTCTGCTGCCTATATTTCAACCAGTTAACAGTGCTATGCTCTGATCTCATCTAAGTTCCATGCACTGCTGAGAGGTCCCCTCTTTGCTGTCTATCTTCTCTTCTTCTTCTTTTTCTTTGTAATCATTTTGTGTTCTTGGCTGCTTCTTAATCATATGTCCGCGCTCGAGTAAAAGGACACTACTGCTGTGCCATTTTATATGAACAGAAAACAATGCCAGTAAGATTATAATGTCATATTGTGTATTAACCTGAGTTTTAGTAGCAATCAAAAGTCGAAAAATAAATAAAAAAGTTTTAGTGGGTGTATAAGTAATGAGTATGCAGCTCAAATTGTCCGAGGCTTGAATTTCTCTACGTCGGATTTTATATCCAGAACTTTACAGCTCCTACAATTTTTTTTTACAAGGTTACTTAGTTGGTCTCAATTTCTACATTCTTTACTTTCCACTAGATTTCGTGAATTTACTTATTACGTCGATGACTGTAATTTAAAAGATTGAATTATTAGCTAGTAAATAAATACCAGGTCACATGTTATTTGATACTTTGATGTTCAAGATTCAGTATTGTTTGCTGATTTTCAGCTTCATAACTAGTCTAGCTTTAAGAGCATCGAGGAAAACCTTCTTTTAATATTTTTAAACATAAAGAGCTACAATTTAATAGTTTCCATTGATAAAGAAAAAAACCCTGCATGAGTTGCTACATACCTAAAAAAACTATACCCAGAAAAAGAACCCCTAACTGGCAACAGGGTCTCTATCTCAGCTATGAAAAATAAACTTGAAGCAAAAACAAACATCACTAATACCATGGCCACACATATGCCAGTAAAAAAAATCCCTGGATTATAGATACCAGAAACCTGTCAAGGCCCATAGAATATACTAACCATGTAATGAGAGTCTAGTCCAGCAGTGCAGTTTGGGTTCGATGGGCATCGGACATTCCGATGCACTTTAGATTAGTGTGCATGAAGTATGGAATGGGACGCGCATGAATCTTAAAGTGCATCAAACGGCTCCAATGCCCATCAGACCCAAACTATTCTCCTATCTAGTACTGTTCTGACCTTCACAGACTACAAATGAAGTACTAATTTTGTCCAGAGTGACGCTAGTATATGCATAGCACGGATTGTTCGTACTATAGCTATTTATCTTTGTTTTCATCTTCAAACGATCAATAAACCGTTCAATATATCTCCATATGAAAATATATTTGCATACTAAATTTCATATATTTTATAATTTTTTAGATAGATAAAAAATCACTATTGTGTGAATGGTCTAGAATCTTTAAATTAAGTGATTTTTCATACCTATATAAACAATAGTGAAAAACTTCCAAAATATTAAATTCGATTTATAAGTGCATTTTCATATGGAGATAATTTTTAACGGTTTCAATTAATTGTTTAGATATTAAAATTAAAACATTAACTCATTGTACGGACCAATGAATTACGCTATTCATACATAGTACCATAGCCTCACTCTTTTGTCCATCCAAAACTACAATCAATCACAATCGTCGCAAACTTTTTGTATTTTATAAGGTCCCTAACGACTAACGAGCATACATTGTGTAGTTTATTATGTTGAATGTCACAAATTTTCGTACGACGGGAAACATTTTGCGCTCCATTATTCCTTATTTGAGTTAGAAATGTCTTAAAGGCGCTCACATTATTTGGATCGAAATTAATATGTTAATTTTAAAATAAATATGGATTAATTCATACTGGACCTCTCATACATTTCTGCACCCTCTCTATTATGAATTAAATTGTAGCTCTATACCCTACACGAATTCTAAACATTTGTGAATTGATTGCAATTTTATGGATCAATCACCCAACATAAAAAAGTATTCATTAGATTTGGTTGATTCGTTTTGAACTGAGCTGAATTATCTTCTAATGAAGAACGGTTCATTGAAAAATTATAGAATGTTCTCT
>JAJGRW010000079.1:28265-43351 GCA_025461045.1 Carex parvula | reverse complement strand
TTTTAAAACTTTAATAACTCAAAATTTAAAACTTAAAAGTTAAAATAAAACCGTTGGATATGATCTACATCATTTTATCTATGTGCTCATAAAAAAATATTACATTTTGATTTTGTTTTTATGTGAATTAATAAGTTGAAAAATCAACGTCTAAAAATTATCTACATTAGTACGTTTTTTACAAACTCTTGATGACAATCAAAACAAAATTGAAATATTATAATTTTTTACACTTGCATAGATAAAATAATATATATCATATCCAACAGTTTTATTTTGACTTTTAAGTTTTAAATTTTAAGTTATTAAAGTTTTAAAAAATAGAGGTGCGGTGAAAACAAGAAAAATTGAGGCATTGGAACCCTCGTCTTTTTTCAGAGTGTCAACAATAAAAATTTCGGTTTACCCCATTGCACACTAAAGTCTATCTCTTCCCCATCTCCGCCTTCTTCCGAGTGTCTCTCTATTCTCCATGCTGAAAACCCTAATTGTTGTTCAATCTTCCATGGCTGAAGAAGAATGACACAATCAGCTCGACCCGTTCTACTCACTTACAAAAAGAAGAAACCTCTTCCGCTCTTCCCTTCTTCCACCTCGCAACAGCTCTCGAAAAGGATCCGAGACGTACCCGATCTCTCTCTCTGCCACTGTTGTGGTCTCAATTACCAAAACCCGAACCCGAATCGCACATCAAACCCTATCCACATACTTAAGTCTGCTTGGCGGATCCTGTTACTTTGTGAGACTTGTCTTACCCAGACCAAATCGGGCGAAATCTGTTCGTACTGCCTCCAAATCAAGCCAGATGACGTAGCGATCGATGACATGTCGAAATTGGAGTCTCTCAACTGCTTGAAGTGCTCACGCCGTGTCCACTTCTGTTGTATTCCTCGAGAACACCGCTACGATTTTACCACGTGGCAAAAGTTGGGGAAACCTGGTAATGATCGTTCCTTTACTTGTATTGACTGTTCGCCAGTGCCAAAATTGCTGGTTAGAAACAAAAAGTTGTCTGCTTTGGGGCTAATTGGTGAAGAGAAGGTTGCTGACGTGGCTACTGGTGATTTGCTGACTAAGAGGGTTGATGATAAAGATTTAGCTATTCAATTGCATTTACAGATGAACGGGTCTCGAAGGGTCACAAGGAAGAAGGTGAATTCAGGTTTGTTGTCTGGACCTAGTATAGCCAAAAGGGGTAAAATTGAATTATATAGGCAAAGGTTGTCTCTTGGTTCAATTGGGGTTAAGAATAGCAGGATGATCAATGCAAGATTCAGTGGCATCAGTTTTGGTCATGATAGTGTTGTTCTTGCACTGGCGAGTTCAAAATGTTTATTTGAACCATTATCTGAGTTGAGAGAGAGATGTAGGTTCTCAAAGAAGTACAGTAAGAGGAAAGATTTGCAGAATGGTAATGATGATTCCAAATTGGATAGGCAAAACGGTAGAGACCGGTATGAAAAAAAGTATGTTAAGAAAAAGGAAGCCTTGTCAACAACATCTGGTACTTGCTCTGAAAGCCATAGTGTGACTGATCGGTACCAAAAGAAACATGCCAAGGGGAATAGTTTGGTTGCTACCAATTCCGGGGGCCAAAATAGGAGTAATCGGTATGGGTACAAGTATTATAAGAGAGGATCATGTCTGGAAAAGTTGGTGGATTCAAATGTAACAGATAACGGGTTTGACCACGATGCGGGTTTGAAACAAAACATTTCTGATCAGTTTTTTAACAAATATTTTAAGAGAAGGCTAAGTGTGAAGAGAGAAGATGGTACCAGTGTTGGAACTTGCACAGTTTATGACCAGAATGTTAGTGATCGGTATTTCAAAAAATACACTAAGACCAGAAAGAGAGAGGCTGGTACAGGAGAGAGCAGTGTAACATTGACCGCTACATGAAGAAATATAGTAAGAGGCATTTGAATATAGAAGCGATGGCAGTTACAGAGGAAAGCCAATATAATGGAGGGATATAGTAGTATAAAGGTATGTTTGTTTCTCCCTTTTTTGTATGTTTTTGTTTGGTTGCTATACTGGTGCCACATCGATATGTACCAGACATGTAGCAATTTATTGGGTCCTAGATGGTTACATCTCTACTATGGCTGAAAAGATTTTCCTTTATTGTCAAATAAGAATTATTTCAACAAACTCTGCACAAGATTGGTCTTAGTGGTACAACTATGTCTGAAAAATGTTTAATGGAACAGTCCAATGAAAGGGAAAAAAAAGAAGCAAATGCTAACAGATTCAATATTGAAAAACTTGGTACCTGTCAGTAATAACTAATAAAATTGTGTAACAAATCTTCATATGTCTGTTGTTCAGTGTAACTTACTAACTTATCATTCCTTTTTGTTTGTTTGAACTTCGTAATATTTTAGTTCTCAGCTTTGAAGTAGTATGTAGTAATCTCTGTTTTACTTTTTTGGCACAGGACAGTATTGACTGTGGATATCTACCTGTACATCTCTGACCTGCCATGATCGAGGCGTTGGTAATTGCATGAAATCTAACATATTTTCTTCCTTTATTTCTCCTTTTGTTCTTTTTGATGCTCAGTACCAGTGCCTTGTGTTTTTTAAATTTAGCATCAGTCTCTTGTTCTGCACCCTTTTTCTTCTCTTTGTGAAGTTTGCATCTAACTATGAAATGTTATTGTTCCCCTTGCTCTGATGCTTGACTTCTAAGATTTTAAGATGGTTATATTTTTGTTTGTCATTGTATTTGTGGATTTTTTTGCCAAGTTATAAGAGCAAAAATGAAAGTGCTGATTATATCCTATGCTCGCTCAAGAGGTTGATCAGCTTAATAAAATCATTGGATTTTCAAATATGGAATTCGAACTGTTAATTATGATATATATATCATAAATGGTACATTTACATCCCAAATTTGAAGTTATTTGAGTCAGATTTATAAAAGATAAAAAGGTTGAAGTGTTGAAAATGACCATCATAACCTTAGTCATTTCAATCTATTGATCTTGTGCGAAGCAAACTCAAAACTTACAAACTTGGGTGAAAAACCAGTGGAGTTGAAGAGTCATTTGCCATTGGTCTAGTGGAGTAAAGTGTACACAAAAATGGAAATCTTTAACAACTTTTATTAAACAATTACACAGGCACCAATGGTAAAAAATTGTGTATGAGTGAGGTCAATTGATCCCACATCTCTCCATCTCCCTCCACTACTGGTAGAACTGAATCACTCGTGAAGTAGATCATGATGAACAAATTCAGTTGTTGATGCCCCCATCGACAATCTAAAGAGTAAAGATTACGCTCCTTCATGAGCTTAACAACAGCTTTGCTGGATTTTCTTCTAAAGTACTTTGTCATACAAATTTCCTTACAAGGTTAATACCTAAAAATTTCCTTGTCTAGTTTATAGTATATGTCATTATATATTGAAGAGGGATCAAGTTACAACAAATTTGAGTTACAACAATTATTTTTTTCATTTTCAAAGTCTAAATCGTCAATCCAAACCGTTCAACATGATTATCTAAATAAAATGTGCTTGCAGATCAAATTTTATATTTTTTTGAATTTTTTTATTATTTATTCAGATGGGTACAAAATTCAATGGTTTGAATATGACTATTTTTTGTAAAATACTTAATAAATAGTAAAAAAATTCCAAAAATGTAAAATTTGATCTAGAAGCACATTTTTATTGTGGAGATCATGTTGAACGGTTTGGATCGATGATTTGGACTTTAAAAATGAAAAAAACAGTTATTGTAACTTTGTTGTAACTCAAATTTGTTGTAACTCGATCCCTCCTCTTATATATTATGTTGGCAAAAGTAGCTCCTTTTACTTAATTCTAGTTCAGATGTTACATTGTTTTAAAGATCCACCAGCTGACGAGTATGGCCGAAATGAAGAAATATCTTTTATTTAAGAAAAGCAAATACAAGCTGATATTGTAAACATAAAAAGTATCATGTGACTCGATCACTCGAAACACACTACTTGAAGAACTTAATTTAAGGAAAAGATGACACCCGTTAATTTAGGAGACCCGTTAGGAAGGCGAAATGTTGGCGATTGAAGTGATTCCCCGGGCGACCCCTCACCTTCTCCTTTTCCCTTGCTCTTCCTCTTCCACCACCTTTCTGCCCAATAGCAACACCTGCTCCTTTGTCTTAATCAACAACTTTTTATATTTCCTAAACTTTCTAAAAAACTTATCTGTTACCTACCTTGTCTCCCCCACTTTTCAACCATTTACATCTCTCACCTACGTTTGCATTCAAGACACTGCTACTTGCATTAAATCCAGCCTTTACTTCCAGTGTTTTACTGTTACAACATGGAACAACCATATCCCTACAGACCCGCTAATTCCCCAGTTGAAAGAACAGCTATTTACTTCTCTACAGAGGTCCCAGCCTTCAATGCAGTTAATGTGGATCTAGTGCATACAATAATCTTGTGGTCCCCCAACTACCGCATGCATGACTACATCGTTGCAGTACAACTCCAGCTAGCCCATATGTATGGTGGATCTATTTTGCTATACCCTTTCATGCCTTGGGAGCTTGGCTCTTACCTCATCCGACTACCGAGCTTCCTTAACAGAGCACGAGTGGCTCAAGAGCTTCTGCCATGGTGCATTGACCGTGATATATTACTAAGTCCATGGGACCCTAACCTCTATCTCTCCCGTCAACCGTCATTTGCTTACCAACTGGATATTATAGTCACCGGCTTCCCGCTCCCGCTGTGACATGAGTTCTATATAATTCGTTTTCTGTCACAACTCGGGGAGGTTTTGCATGTCAATGCTAATAATCTCATGGGGTTTGACAAATCATGTATTGAAGCCTCCATCCGTTCTCTTGACCCGCGGGCAGTTTCTAGGTACGTTACAGTACATTTTGCCAGATTCTGGGCCGAATGTAGAGTACATGTGAAGGAATGGGACGACTACCCTCACATACCGCCTAGGTATAGGCCTTATCCGGACTTTGCCGACCCCCAAAAAATCAGACTGAGGAAGACAGCTCGTCTCCCATTTGGGCACACGCGATAAGCTGCCATGATAGTATGAGGGCGATGTTCCTTGGCGTCCCGGTGCTAGATGTTAACTCGTTACGGTTGGCCACCCTGGTGCAAAACCCTAATGCTAATATTTTTACCACGGCAATGATTAAAGTTGGCACATTTTGCTTATTCCCACACTCCATACTGGTAGCATCGACCATATGTGTGGCTGCCCTCTGCTTCTTCTTCGGCAGCACACCACCGGATGATCGCCGGCAGCCCACAACCCTTCCTACTCGGCCATGCATGCGCCCCCCACCAAACCAAGCCATACGTGTCAAGATCTCATGCACTCCAACCACTTACAAAAATCCTGGGGCTGACAAGTGTTGGCAATCTCCCACTCAATCTTTCCACCCCCAAGCTAGATACTTGCATGCTACACACGTGTCCTCTCCCATCAGAAAGAAAATCCATACAAGATTTTCCCACTTTTCTAAAGAACAAGATCCATCTGTTTTGTCCCATTTGCATATTCCTTTTGTTTGCTTTGATCCTCTGCAACAAGGAATGCAATATAAAGGTGAAGTCTGCACAAACCCTGTCTCAACAATAATTCATGTCTCAACAACACCAAAGGTTACACGGCTGCTTTTCCACAATGATTTACAAAGGCCAATGCACCCTAAGAATTCTCCAACTGTAGCCCCTAATTTTTCTGATCAGCTTAGCCCCACTATCCAACGGTCTCCTCTATTTTCAAATGCACAAGCTGCAGCACCTGAAATGGGTCACTACATGCCACGTCCAGACCCGACCACATGCATCCTACACAACTCCTGTAACAAACATCTGGGACAAACTACTCAACCACCCCAATATCATGCAGCCAAAATCTCTTCGCCACTGCCTTATAAAAGTGACAAAAAACCAACAAGCCCGTTATCTCTCCCAAACACTGCATCCCTTCTCGGCCCCCCTCCCTCTCCTTATACCTCCAGAACCCTGACTGACAACATGCATAACAATGATGAGATTTCTACTCTCTTTGCCTCTCTTGCTTCCAATTCCTCCTCTTCTAGCCGTCGCCTACCCCTTCCTCAACAAATCACAGCATCCAGGGATTGGTCTTTGTCCTGTCTAGCTCGAGTTATGACCGACCGTTTGGTTTTTGATGATAATTTCATAAGCTCTATGATGAACAATTGGGGGGCACACCCAGCTACAAGAATCTCTCCTATTGCTAAGAACACGTACTTGATCGATTTTGTGTGCTCAACGGAAATGTATGAAGTCCTTCGACAAGAACCATGGCTGTACCGCTCGGACATCGTCTCCATGCGCAAGGTACATGAACCATCTCAACTAAAACCGGAGTTTGTGTGTCACGTGGCCATTTGGACTCAATTTCATAATGTCCCTCCGGAAATGCTATCGGTGGAAGGTATTCTCTATTTAGCACGTGGTATTGGAATTCCAGTGTCTGAAGTGAAGCAGGGCTACAATGCGGGGAGGCTTTTTATGAAAGCTAAGATCTCCTACAATGTAAATGAAGGCCTTCATGACTCCATCCCGCTCGACCACCCCACACTCGGCCCAATAACTGTCTATCTTGTATATGAAAGGACAAATAGACTTTGCAAATACTGTGGTTTCATTGGGCATGAGATTTCTGGATGTGCCAAGCGAAGCCGTGTGCTGCAGCTGTGTGCTGAACCGAACAATGCAAACCGGCCTGAGATGCCACTGCTCCGAGACCGCCGCATGGGACCCTGGATCAACTGCCCATCTCTTGTACCGCGAGACTTACCAGAGGACGAGGGGCTTGACCCCCAACAGCCGGCACAGGACCTTCACACAGCCCAAACCCGAACCCTAACCCTATACCGCCAAGCCCTCCATCAGTGACCCCCCCCTTTGGGACCCGACCAGGCCAACCCCCAACCGTGACACCCCACCATCAGCACAGCATCACTGTATCTCCCCGCCACTGGCAGCACAGCAGCTGCCCCAACCCGGCAGCAAACACCAACCCGTACCCCTAACCCGCTGGCAGCACAGCAGCTGCCCCAACCCGTACCCCTGACCCGGCAGCAAACACCAACCAGGCAGCAAACAAACCGTGCATCTCTGACCCCTGGCGACAACACTTCAATCACCTCTCAAACACGTAACCTCACCATCAGGGAGCTTCACTCCAGCCATGACAGCCCCTCTCCACCTCCGGGCTACCACAAGAGGCTTAGGGCGGCGAGCCCCAAATCGCCGCCGAGGGACCAATGAATATACTAAGTTGGAACTGTCGTGGGAGTGGAGGCCCCGCGACATTACAAACTATGCATAGGTACCTCCATGCCACTAAATCACATATAGCGTTTATTTCAGAAACTAAGTGTAACACCGCAACAGCTACAAGTCGCATTGCTCGACTCCCTCTTCCAAATTTTGAAATCATCTCCTCAACCGGCAAGAGCGGTGGACTTTGGCTACTGTGGTCCGATGATACTAGGATTACTATGTTAGAAAGCTCTTTTTATTTTTTCTTTGTTAGGGTAGAAAATGATAGTGGGTCATTCATTTTGGGCTTCATCTACGGTGACCCGCACCATGTAGTATCCGAATATATATGGGATCGTATTTTGTTTTATTCTCGGTCTCATTTACCTTTATGTTTGCTTGGCGATTTCAATTCAACTTTGATGTCTTGTGAAAATAGTGGCGGAAGAAGTGGTCAGACACGACATATGCGAGGTTTTCAAACAATGGTGCAACAGGCCGCCCTTTTAGACCTCGGCTATCGGGGCCCTGCGTTCACTTGGTCTAACAACCAATTTAAAGGCACCCTGATTAGGCAACGACTCGATCGCGTTCTCGCAACAGCGCCCTGGACTGCTCTCTTTCCAACAGCAGCAGTATATCATCTGCCGAAGTTTAATAGTGATCATCATCCGATACTTCTTCGTACAACTCCCCCTCCCCCGCTCCACCGAGGAAAGTTTCGAATCGAGAATTGGTGGTTCCATCACCCCGAGTTTGAAAGTGTTTGTAAACATATTTTGGAGCAGCCCACGAATAATTGGAAAACAGAAGTTGCAAGAGTACGGAAGCATGTTCAGCAATGGGTTCGAAAACAACCTAGACCTGATCACCATATATCTGAAATTGAACAACAGATGCTCAAGACGCAATCGGCTCAGCCCTGTGATGCGGTTTTTAGTGAAGAAAAGGAATTACAGCAAAAATATAACGCATGCCTTCAACAAATCAACACTTATTGGTATCAAAGAACGAGATTAAGATGGGAGCAGGAAGGCGATCTCAACACCGCCTTCTTCCATGCCACCGTCAATTCAAGAAGACGCAAGAATACAGTTCACATGCTTCAGCTACAGGACCACACTTGGACCATCGACCCGGGACATATTCGAGATGCTTTTATCCGTCACTTTAAGAGTATCTATTGTGAACCCGATCATTCACCCCACCGCTGGCTGAAGGAGGTGTTGCAAAGCCTGACCAATACCTTACCAGTCTTAAGCCAGGAGCATGTGCTAGGAATGCAAATGATGCCAACAACTGATGAGATTGCCTCGGCGGTTTTCAGCTTGGGACCGGATCGAGCGGCAGGTCCGGACGGAATTAACGCAAGATTCGTACAAAAATTTTGGCCATCTCTGAAGCCGACCATTGAATATGAAGTCAACTGTTTCTTTACAACAGCGGAGCTAACTCCGAAGATCTCCAGGTCAAATATGGTTCTGATTCCGAAGATTGATAGACCGACAAAGGTAACGGACTATAGACCTATTAGCATTTGCAATGTCATCTACAAGATTATTTCGAAGATACTTGCAAATAGGCTAAAACCAGTAATGCAACATCTGGTGCACCCGAACCAAGTGGCTTTCACATCGGGCCGTCAGATTTCAGATCAGATCATTATTATGAGAGAGATTCTCCATTCTTTTTCACAAAGCGGTTTCCATCAGTCGGCTTTCTGTTTAAAGTCGGATTTATCCAAGGCGTTTGACAGAATGAGCTGGACCTTCATTGAGAAGTCCTTGTCCGCACATGCTATACCGGGGATCTTTATCACATGGATCATGGCATGCGTTCGATCGGCTTGCTTCACTATCCTTTTTCAGGGGTCAGGTGGCGGTTTCATTACTCCTTTGCGGGGGCTTAGACAAGGTTGTGCATTGTCCCCTTACATATTTATTCTTTGCATGAATGTCCTAACATCCATGCTTCAACACGAACTACAACAAGGCAGAATCAGGGGACTCACCTTGGCTCGACAAGCTCCTCCGCTAACAAATCTCTTGTATGCCGATGATCTACTTATAATGGGGTCTGCCTCTCGGCAAGATGCGGGTCGAATCGATAGAGTGCTTCAAATGTTTTGCAATCTCTCGGGACAGCGCATATCCCCGGAGAAATCAAAAATTTGGTTTTCTAAGCGTTCCACTCTGGCACAGATAAGGTCAACTATGCGAATCTTTCGAGCAAAATTTGCTGAAGAAAATGAAACATATCTGGGAAGCCCGGTCAATGTCTCCCGTCCTCGCGCATTTCAAGATCTCCTTCAAAAAATAGACAAACGGTTGCACGCTTGGAAAGCGAAACTACTCTCTCCGGCTGGTAAACTTGTACTTATTAAATCAGTGCTGGAATCGCTACCTGTCTATCAGATGGGCAGCACTTTGATTCACAAATCAGTTCTGGACAAAATTCAGTCCAAATGTGTGCGTTTCTTCTGGGGTACATCTGACTCTAGACCACTATGCTTAGTGAAATGGGATAAGCTGACAAGGCCGAAACTAGATGGGGGTCTAGGCTTGCGCAAATTGTCTGCCATGAATAATGCACTTATTCTCAAATGTGCATGGAAGCTAGTTTCGGGCAATGAAGCTATATGGGTTCAAGTCATGCGTGCAAAGTACTTCCCGGCATCAACCTTTTGGCATACACATAGAGATGCGCCATGTACAAGGCTATGGCGCGCAATGCTACAGCATCGTGCGGTGTTAGCCCACAACGCTAGATGGTGCCTAGGTGATGGTCTTACTTGCCCGGCATATGCCCAGCCCTGGTTCAGTGATTGGAGCCAGCTCCCGCAACCTACAAGACAACAAGTGCAACAAAAGGTAGCATCCCTCTTCGATGGCAATACCATGACATGGGACATTCAGAAGCTGCAAAACTTTGCAGGAAATCATTTGGCAAGTCGCATTGCTAGGGAACTAGGGGGGGTGGTTCTTATGCCCGGAATTCCGGACAAGCTTATGTTCACATGGGCAGCGACTGGTGAGTTCTCCGTTAAACGAGCATATCACATGTTAGAATCTTTGCATGCTTTTGAAAGTCAGGTTGCAACGGACCTGGAACAACAGGTTTGGAAGAAAATTTGGAAAACTAAGGGTGTTTTACCAAAAGTGCGCATGTTCTTTTGGAAAGTCCTTAACGGGGCTTTACCATCTGCTGGGACGCTTGCAACCAGATTAAGTACCATCGCACCTCATTGTATCCTCTGTTATTCTCCGATAGAAGATGCGGCACATGTGATTTTTCATTGCCCTCACTCAAGAGCAACTTGGTTCCTATCGCCGTTGGGACTCAGAACCTCGGATTTACCTCGGCAACAGCTGCTGCTCACCCTGCTTCAGATCTGGAGTAACCTCACAGAAGCAGAAACGGTGCTTTTCATGACTCTCGCATGGAATATTTGGAAGGCCAGGTGCAAGTGTGTCTTTGAGGATGTCACACCGATACCGGCAAGCATAATTTCTGCTAGCCTAGCACCTGGGATTCAACCACTTGTTTTCCCTGCTATTAATGCGAACCAAAGTGTCAACAACGTAACAAGGGAGCTCCAACCGAATCTAGGGGGTGAAGGTCACTGTGCATGGTCTGATGGGTCGTTTCATGCTTCGGGTAAAGGAGGAGCGGCATACATAATGCTATGTGATCAACATCTCGTGTTATATGAGGCTAGGGGACTTCCATCGGCGGCCTCACCTTTTCAAACCGAGGTCAGGGCAGTACTGATGGCAATGGAACAAGCGGTACATCAAGGAATTACAAAATGTTGCTTCTTAACGGATTCTAAATTGTTGGTGGATACTCTCAACTCCAAGGCCACCCAGCGAGCTATGGAGGTTGTCGATTGGAGGTGTTATGCTGAGCTATATAGGATTGCTTTAATCCTAAGAACACAACCAAATTTCTGCTGTAAGTTTATACCAAGGGAAGAGAATACACAGGCCCACCTTTTGGCTAATCGGGCACGAGTGGAACAGTTCCACTATACTGGTTTCACCTTTCCTTCCTTCCCAGAATCATGCAGATTTTAAACTAGGAGTTTCAAGTACTGGAATGTCCATATGTATATATAATAAACGCTGGGTATCAATCTTGTAAACTCCTATTGTTTAATGGAAAGCGCCTACGGGCTTTAAACCAAAAAAAAAAAAAAAAAAGAACTTAATTTTACACACTTTTTAAAACCATGTGACTGGAAACACACTACTTGATACTCTTAATCACCTAACATAACAAATTAAGCAAATACTAAATCGATACACTCCATTGTAGCATATGGCACATCTTTAATTAATTTTGATCAACCAATCAATAGTATCATGGAGATGGTTTGCTAGCGTGTTGTGACGGTGCCGCTTGTTCAGGGTTTTAATGATAATGAGGTGGAGGTGGCTCTTGGTGTAGTGGATTGTACGGTGGGTACGCTGGTGCAACCTTGTGATATGGCGGCGGCGGGTATTTGGGGTGTGTTGGATGAGGGATAGGAGCGACAGATGGAGCTGTTGCATGATGAACCAGCGGCGATGGTGTGGGATATGATGAATGGTGGTGGTGGTGGTGGTGATGATGATGGTCATATTGTTTTGGTGGATGAGCATTCTTGTAATACGGTGATTCGGCTGGAGATATTGTTTCCGATCGCTTGTGGTGGTGGTGGTGTTTGAGATGTCTATGATGGTCGTATGGGTTTTCAGACGGTGTCGGCACGTGGTTGTATGAGTTGGGGGAGGTCGCTGGTGCATGTTGGTATGGTTTTGGGGATTGTGCCGGGGCATGGTGGTATGAGGTTGGGGACGGTGAGGGAGTGTGGTGGTACGGAATTGGGGACGGTGAGGGTGTGTGGTGGTACGGGGTTACGTGAGGAGGATAAGTAGAGGCATTGCACTTGTAAACTGTCATGGCTAAGAGAGCAATGCATAGTGTAATGCACTTGATCAAGCCCCTAAATTCCATTTTAGTTTACTGTTGTACTGTATGGGTTGCTGCAGTAAACAACCAAGGGTACATTTATATAGGAAATGGATTACAAATTCCAAGTTTTTTGAACCGGAGTTCACGCCATTAGATGGGGTGACATAAAATGTCTGTAAGCGCAGATGTTAGGTTGGAGCTTGGGATCCTTTAAGCACGGTAAGCGATGTTGCTTGGTCGATTAAAATAGGCCAAGGAACAAGTGTTGATACATGCTAAAGTTGAGTGTGGTGGGGCTCTAGGCTCTTATGTTCACTGGTCAGGAAATCTCACCTTGTTTTGTGGAGTATGCGGATAGTCTGAATGAAAGGCATCTTATAAAGCATTAACTCTGTTTGTTTCATGAAATTGTCAATAAAAATATGACAAAAATTTATAATATCAAATGCTATACTTGAATAAAAAGATTTGAGATTTGAGTTATTGCATGGATGAATAAATTTTGGAAGTGGATGCCTAAGGTACACATGACCAGTGGTTGAATTAATTTGATTTGATTGATCAATTTTCTTAAGGGCCAAATACTTGAAATTTTGAAAATTGTACAAAATCTTAATTGAATTTATTAATTCCCATTTAAAAAAGGACCAACTACTTGAAAATTGTCCTTTCCGATGGGAACATCTCTTTTGATTGAGAAATGGACCAGAAAGCCCAATAACAGTCCAACAATAATTCCTAAAGACATATAGAGCTCAACAAGGCATTCTCAAGGCCCATACCCGTTTGAAGGCTGAGTTTGGTTCGGTATAAGCATGGAAATCTCGATCAGACTTGACTTGTCAAAGACGTGTGACATTAGAGAATGCTATTTAAGACTAGACAAAGCATGGCCCTATGCAGTGGCGGAACCAGAAATGATTGGTAGAGAAATCCAACAGGTGGTTGAGAAATTCAAGAATGTTCGACAAAGAAGGTGTCGGTTTTTATTTTTTTTATTAAAGTGCTCTGTGTATCAGTATATGTTTTCTGGGCCAAGGGGGGCCAGGGCTCAGGCTGGCTCAGGCCTTGGTTCCGCCCTTGGCCGTATGTAAATTCGCTCACGTCATGTTTGGAGAAAAAAATTCCTCAGAATTCAATTATATTTATTAGTTAAGTTATATTTTAAGTCACGTATTATATAAGTCAAGTTTAAGTGTTGTGTTGTATTATGATCTGAGTTATGAAAATGGTCACTATACATTAGTCGCATCATAAGCACACGTGTCGTTATTAAACATGACATGAATAGTCACATTAGTCACATTTATTTACTGTTTTTGAACTTTAAGTTTGTTTATAAAAGTAAAAAATCAAAATAAATATAAAAAAGTGAAAATTGATAAAAATTATAATGTTAAATATGATTACGTGACCACGTCCGTGCCATACTTTGATCAAATTAGTTCATATTTTGTAATGCATTATTTTACTGAAAGAGTTAGTCAAGACTCAAGACATATAATCAGCACTCATGTTGCGTCGTGTCCGATCACTACGTAACTTTTACATTTCAAGTCGGGAGGACTCGTTTTTCTTTTTTCCTTTTTATTCCATTATTCATTCACACTTAATTACTAGCTAATCACATAAAATTATTTTTAAGATACTCCGTAACCGTTTTAAACTTTTAATACCTTTTAATTTGAAACTTAATAAAGATAACAGTAAATACTATAATGTCACAAATATCAGAATAAATATTAAGACACCTTTTAGAATATTGGACTATTGTTTCCATAATAAAATGCAAAAAATATATGGATGCACTTATGCATATCTTATGCAAGACCTCTAATTTAGAATTAATATATATAGTGTAGTGAAGGATTCTTTGTCTACTTGACGAGGTCAATTTGGATCCGATGTTCATCGGACTCAAAGTGAGTTCGATGGGTTCGATGACTGTCTGATTTGCTTTAAGATTTGAGGCTTGTAATTTTCGCATCTGCTTTAAAATTCGCACGCACAATCTTAAAGCAAATTGGACGGTCCCGAAACCTATCGGACCCAACCTGCTCTCCTACCTGACTAGCTACCTCCCACATCCATCTCAAATTCCCATGTGTATCCTCGTTGAGATCCCGCTTGCATGAATTTTAAAATGGACAGATGGCCTTTAATCAAGGAATACAATGTGGAATTTGTGTGAAATTTGGATAGTTAAATCTCTATTTTTCTAAAAAAAAATCAATATTTCTTATTTATAAAAAAGTGAGATAAAAATGATGATGAAGCCTTTAATTTTAAATATTTGCGGAATTTTTTGGTTGAATTTCGAACCTGTGATCTTTTATAGGAAAGATATTGTTTTAACCACTAGGTCGATATTTAATTTTATTTTTGTTTGAAGTCACTGTAATTATGCTATAACTAAAATAGTGCATAGAGTTATACACGCGTTGCATAATATGGGTACGACGATACAGAAATTTTAAAATATCTACGATACGATACACCTATTATATATATTTTTGTTATTTATATTTGTATTTAGATAATCATAACTCTCAATTTGTACAGGAAAATAAAGACTTAACCTAAGTATAATCAAATACTATATTTACTGGAACATATCACCTGTGATACTCTAGTTAGTGGTTAAAGATTTTGATGCTCACTTGGGACTTCCCAAATTCATTCACGCTGACTGTAGGAAAAAAGACATTTGCAGCGGTCCACGGGCGCGGCTCATGGGTTTCGATCTACCGTATTCAGCCATATCTATGGGTTTCAACGGAGTATCGGCGGCCGTATTGGTTGAGTAAGGATACGCCACGTAAGCCGATACGCCACTGGCGTACTCGAATACGCATC
>JAJGRW010000079.1:0-21430 GCA_025461045.1 Carex parvula | reverse complement strand
CTTATCTCATTTAACCAAATAGAGGTCAACATTGAATAAATCAACCATAAATAATAGTCAGAAAACTATTGTTAAGGGAAAAGAGTAATGAGGCAAGGCCCATGCCATACAAAATGTTGGAATTGTGTACATAAGAGGATAACCATGAATCATATATATTTATCTTATTTGACCTCTTGTTTAATTCAATACTATATTATGTCCACACAGGGGCGGATCTATTGTAGCATAGGGTAGGGCAACCACCCTACCCTGAAAATCTAAAATTAATTTACAAAGACTGGATTTTGGACCTTTATTATACCCTGAAAATTGATATTACCCTACCCTGCAGCCCAATTAAAATTACTGGCCTATTGTATATTAAATTTGATAAATTATATGATACGGTCCAAACTAATTCAATTCGAAACGTGCCCGCTCGCCCTCGTCTTTGTTTTCTATGTTTAATTGATTAATGAGATATTGAGATGCATCCCTGATTCCCATCAAATAAGATACGGCCCAATGGCCCATCAAGGTCAATTGATTAATGTATTATATTGCCCTGTAGCTTCCTTTCTCTCTTTGTCAAACGAAACGCCAAAATAAAAAAAAAAGGAAAACCAACGCCCTCTGTCTCTCTGACTCGAGACAAAAAAAACACGCTGCTAAAAGAAAATAAAAAAAATGCAGAAATCGCTGACTCTTCTGGCTGTGCTGACTCGAAAGAATAACCAAATACCTGCTTCTATTTTATGTGGTAATTTGAACTTCTTATTTTTCTTTAGATTTTTGAATCTTATGAAATTGCAAATTAGGGTTTGAAATTTTAGATTAAACTTAGGTCTTTGAATTCTAATTGATTGGTAGATTCAATTTTAGGTCTTAGCTTGGTCTTACAACCCTATTTAATTGGTAGATTGAACTGTGGTTGGTAATGATAAATTTGTAATATTGAAATACTAGGTCTTACAACCCTAATTAATTGGTAGATTTAATTATTAGAACTCTAATTAATTGGCATATTGAATTATTAGGTTTTAGAGCCCTAATTGGTACATGAATTATTAACCCCTTTCATTTAAGTCTTGAATTATGGTATAATTTAAGTTTGATTAATATCTTCTTTTCTTTAATTTGTCATTCATAGTATAAAAATGCACAAGTTTTTAAGAAGAAATCCAATCCTCCAAAGGCTCATCTTCGAGTTCTAATCACTCTCATGAGATTAATAGTGCCGAACAAATTCCTCCTTATGATCTTGCTCGAAGGCCACCGATATCTCATTATCATCCAAATGAGCATGACCGTATACGTCGAGAGTTGCTAATAAAGGGTCCATGTCAACCTTTCAACCATGATTTTCCCCAAAGAGATTTTAGTGGTGTAATGAGAAGATTTAACAAAGAATGGTTCAATCGTACAAAACTTGGTTGGAGTATAGCATAGAAAAGGATGCGGCATTTTGCCTTTGTTGTTATCTTTTTAGACCGAAGATTCTTGGATAGGTGGAGGAGCTAACTTTGTAGGAGATGGTTTTAAAAACTGGAAAAATGCTAAAAAGGGTTTGAGGATCATGTTGGTGATTCAAATTCTTAGCACAATGAGGCTCAAAGAAATGTTCCAATTTGATGAACCATTCACAAAGCATTGACGCTGTGCTAGATAAACAAAAGTGTTGCTGAGGAGATGAATTATCGAGCACAATTAACTGTCACTGTACATTGTGTTCGATGGCTTTGCAAGCAAGGTTTGGCATTCCGGGGACATGACGAGTCAGAAACCTCTATCAATGAAGGAAATTTCTATGAACTTGTGAGATTATTAGAAGATCATAATAAAGAAATAGATAAGGTGGTTTTAGGATAATGCTCCCCAAAACTGACAGTTGATTTCACCTACAATACAAAGGAATATAGTAACGCGTGCGCAGAGGAGACAACTATAGAGATAATTTCAGAGCTTGGAGATGAATTATTTTATGTTTTGGTTGATGAGGCAAGAGATAGCTCAACCAAAGAGCAAATGGCGGTTGTGATTCGGTTTGTGAACAAGAGAGGTTTTCTTGTTGAACGGTTTCTAGGTATCGTTCATGTTTCTGAAACTACAGCATTAACTTTAAAGGTGGGGCTTGAGAATTTATTTGGTAAGTATGGTCTAACTTTTTCTAAATTACGTGGCCAAGGTTACGATGGAGCTAGTAATATGAGTGGGGTGTTTAAGGGTCTCAAATCATTGATCCTGAAGGAGAACGGGTCTGCATATTACTTGCATTGTTGGGCTCATCAATTGCAACTAACTCTCGTTGCCGTAGCCAGACATCATCAAAAGGTTGGAGAACTATTTATTAGGATTTCTAATATTGTCAATGTTGTTCGTGGATCTTGTAAAAGAGAGGAACTATTACGTAAGAAGCGAAAATTGAAATTGTGGAAGCTCTTTCAAATGATGAGATTGTAACCGGAAAAGGTTTGAACCAAGAAATGACTCTGGCACGTGCATGTGATACTCGATGGGGTTCTCATTTGAGGACTTTAAATAGTTTGCTAACACTATTTCAGTCATTCTAGATGTACCATGAGGTTGTACAAGAGGAAGGAAATACCATAAACCAAAAAGCCGATGCAGGTACGTATCATTTATCTATGCAAACTTTTGAGTTTGTATTTTTGTGTTATCTCATGAGGCAAATATTAAACATCACAAATGATCTATCACAAATCTTGCAACGCAAAGATCAAGATATGTTGAATGCTATGCGTTTGGTGAAGTATGCAAAATCTAGGTTTCAAGATATGAGGTCGTTGGGATTCATTATTCCAAGAAGTGTGTACATTTTGTGACAAACATGGTATTATAGTTCCAAATATGGAGGATTTATATGTAGTGAACCCGCGACGCCCAACAAACTTAGCTAATTTGCATTATTATCGTGTTGATTTGTTTTACACGGTTATTGATATGCAATTGCGAGAGCTTGGTGAAAGATTCACAGAAACTAATACCGAACTTCTTATTTGTATGTCATGCTTAGATCCAAAGACTTTCTTCATCATTTAACAAAGATGGGTTGCTTCAATTTGCTCAATTTTATCCCCCTGATTTCAACCAATACGATTTATTAACCCTAGAGAGTCAATTGGAGAATTACCACTTAGATATGAAGATGATAGAGATTTTGAGCTTAAGAGCTTAAGTGAACTTTCTCAAAAATGGTGGAAACGAACAAGCACAATGTTTATTTCTTGGTTTACAAATTAGTGAAATTGGCATTGATATTGCCTGTGGCGACCGCTAGTGTTGAAAGGGTTTTTTCGGTAATGAATTTCGTGAAAAATAACTTAAGAAGTACTATGGGAGATCAATGGATGAATGATTTTTGGTTACTTACATTGAGAGGAGTTGTTTATGCGTGTCGATGATGAAAGAATTATGCAAAGATTCCAATCTATGCAGACCTGTAAATGAACTCTCTCTCCATTGACCTTAATTATCTAGTATCTAATTTTTTTGTTTTGTTTTTTAATATGTAAAAGGATAATATTTGTTGTTTTTAATATGCAAAAGAATACTTTTTTTGTTGGTTTTTTGTCATGTTTTAATTAGTAGTTTGATTAGTTAATTATCTAAATATTATGGAGTAGATTGTGTTATAATACTATTTTTGTTGTTTTTGTTATCATGCTTTATCTAGTATCCGATTATCTAATGAGTTTACCCGATTATCTTTTTAAACTCGATTCAATAATTTTTTGTCCTACCCTGATCAAAATCCTACATCCGCCCCTGTGTCCACACATAATTTTTTTTCTTAATTATGACCAAAAGATGTCTGAGTGCTATTTATCCAGACAATTGCTAAGAGCACAAACTACTTGGCTCCACAATGTAAGCATATAATCCGAAAAAGTAATGTGCATGTTAAAAAGTTGTTGAATTGTAAAGCTGTTGAATTGTAATGTGCATATAATTAGAAAAACTATTTGACAGCACATTAAAGTTGTTGAATTGTAATGTGCATGTTAAAAAGTAAACCGACATTTTACTCAAAAAAAATTCAGAAGAGTTATACCTCAATATACAACCAGAAATTTGATGAATCTTTATCCAATTCCATGCATAGAATCCGGGGGTGTGTATCCCCTAAGGTACTTGACCGTGTAAAATATTCTAAATAAGATCAAAAATTTAAAATATAGAAATTCATTTTGAGAGTTGTGTCATAATAAAACAACAACTCATATCTCATTTACACAGTTAGAATATGCACTGGATCTGTATTCCAGAACCTAAGGCTATACTCCAGAGGAAGGGGGGAAACAACATTAGTGGAAGAGAAGGGCGACAGGGTGAGGCTTCCCCTTGCTACAGTAAACTTACACTCCGATTTGGGAGGACAAATCTCAGCGAAGTTGTACATGGAGTTCCCCTTGGTTCCCCTTGCTACAGTGGAGTTCTCCTTCCGTCCCACTCCGATTTCTCTCTTTTTGAAGCGGGTGAACGTCACCGGACAGATGAGGTCACGCACCTAGTTAGTATGTATTTTTTAACTAACAATTTTCTTATGGAAATATTATATTGTTAATTTTTACGAACGTACATATAATAATGTGTGTACTTTTTTTAAAATGATGGTTTTATTAAGAAGGGAATTTTATGTATGCTCCTCAAAAACTTTGAAATTAAATATTTTCTCCTTTAAAGTTCATAATATCATATTTACCCTTCAAATTTTCACAAATTTACCCATTTTGCCCTTTATATCAAAACTCATTTTAAACTTATAAAGTACCCATCTTACCCTTTAGTAAAAATAAAAAAATATGCAGCCTATTTAAGAAAAATGTCTTTTTACACATACATAATTGTATATCTAAATGCCAGTGTATACATTCAGAAGTAGACAAATTAAACCATTGGTGGATCCATATACAAATTGGGAGTTTGGGGTAGGCAAAGTGTCTATTTTTTTATTTGAATTTTTTATTTCGATCCAGTACTAATTGTTCAATGTGCCTACTCTTGGTCAGATGTAGTGCCTACTCCTGGTTCGAGTTAGTCTGATTATTGAACTGATTCCTTCTGAGTTTTGGTCGATTCTGTGTATTTTGTTTTTTTTTTCAAATATGCGATACTCTATTTCGTAAATAGAATGAAATAGAATAAGAGAACAAGAAGGATATAACAGTGGGACCTATTATTACAATTCTAAGAAATGGGTTGGCCGAACTTTTTGTGTCTTTTATTATTCAACACTTATATTTCAGTTAAATTTTTATCTAAACTTTGATTTCAATGTGCTAATTGGCTAAGAACAGTCCCACTTTGAATTGTGCCAAATAAATTTTTAATTAGCTTACTAAAAATATTTCAATACTGTGTCAATCAATTTTATGATTATAACAGATTTTATAATAAACATAGTTATAGGAATTGAGTTGTAATTGTGTACCTGATAAGTTAATGGGTTTGAACCCAATTAGCTATTTGAATTCGATTAGTGTCCTACCTTGAAAGAAATCCTAAATTTGCCACTGCCTGTACTTATTGTTAACACAGGTAGATATGCACCGTCACAATAGACAAATTAATGTTCATTCTAAGTATGTGAAAAGTTCATAAAAGTGTTTAGGAGCTGAGTCCATAAGATTGTTATCAGACATGTATCTAAATTATATTCATATACGATTAATATTCAATTCTGCTCGTTCTCGCAGGCTCCATTCACCGTCTTTGCGTTTTATGATAAACGAAGAATTTACATTCGGGAAAGTAGTGTTCAAAGAGTTTTGCACTGAAAGAAATAAAAAAGACTGCAAAGTGAAGAAAGAATAAGGAAACAGAGTGCCCCTTCAGGTAGCCAGTATTATTTAAGAACAAAAACAAATAATCGATAGGGATGACGAGTATTGATGGTAATGTTAATTAACTCATGGATATGATAAAATATATTGGCGTGAGATACTGTCATACTGAGATATTTATGAATCTGGAAAATTCTCAATCCACCTTATTGTGTCTCCTCGTTTGTGCATTTGTACAATGATTGGTACTTGGGATGTCGCATACGACGCTCAAATCAGCCGTTTTTTTTATTACTACTTCAAAAAAAAAACAAATTAGCAAATTTGTGCTCTCCTCAAATTTTTTTATTAAAACTACCTTAACCGCCCCACTGTGGGGTGATCCACTGTTCATAGCAGATCGCCCCACTGTGAGGCGGTTTGCTGATTTTTTTTTTTTTTACTGTTCATAGCAGATCACCCCACTGTGGAGCAGTTCGGTATGAATAGTAATTTTTTTTTTTTAGAGACGATATGAATATCAAGATGCTGAATTCTAACGCTAAAAAGTCAGATTTTTTTTTAAATATTTGTTAGATTACTTCTTTTGATGTATAATTAGCATATTTATACTAAAATACGCTAAATTACTTAAAATTATGTTAAATTATGTTGAATTACACTAAACTACGTTAAATTACGCTAAACTCTAAACCCTAAACTCTTATTTTGGACAATTTCTAAAACCCTAAACCCTAAAAATTACCGTACATTAAATGATTTACAATTTTCACATAACATATTTATAAAAATTAGTGATATTTAAAAGAAACCTAAACCCTAAACCCTAGTTTTCGACATTTTTATTAATAAATATACCCACGTTAGCTGGATTTTTTGTTAGATTACTTCTTTTGATGTATAATTAACATATTTATACTAAAATACGCTATAATTACTTGAATTATGTTAAATTACGTTGAATTACACTAAATTACGTTAAATTACGCTAAACTCTAAACTCTAAACCCTTATTTTGGACAATTTCTAGAACCCTAAACCCTAAAAATTACCGTACATTAAATGATTTACAATTTTCACATAATATATGTCCTAAACCCTAAAAATTACTCTAAACCCTAACGTGTACGGTAATTTTTAGGGTTTAGGGTTTTAGAAATTGTCCAAAATAAGAGTTTAGGGTTTAGAGTTTAGCGTAATTCAACGTAAGTTAACATAATTTCAAGTAATTTAGCATATTTTAGTATAAATATGCTAATTATACATCAAAAGAAGTAATATAACAAATATTTAAAAAAAATCCGAATTTTTATCGTTATAATTCAGCATCTTGATATTTATATCGTCTCTAATCTAAAAAAAAATATATATTGTTCATACCGAACCGCCCCCACAGTGGAGCGATTTGGTATGAACAGTAAAAAAATTAGCAAACCGCCCCACAGTGGGGCGGTCTGCTATAAACAGTGGACCGCTCCACAGTGGGGCAGTTAGGATAGTTTTAATAAAAAATTTGAGGAGAGGACAGATTTGCTAATTTGTTTTTTTTTTTGGGTATTAATAAAAAAACTGTCAAACCAGTTAGGCATAAAGGGAAAGGGATTCCTTTTCCTTTTTTATTTTCTAAGCTGGAGGTGAACTAAGATATTTGTTTCATTTGTTGTAAATATGGATAAAATTAACTAGGATCATAGACGAGTCAAGCTGAGCCGATATAGCTTGATTTTTTTTTTTTAAATCTTCGCAAAAGCTGCAAAGTCTTGAAAGAGAGATAGCTTGTTAATGAGTATGGCTAAATTGCTGCCGGCAGCATTCTGGCCAGCTGCTGCCGGGGGCAATTCGGTCATTTCCGGTGTTCAAACAACAAATCTGAACCGTTCAACGTGTTCTAAATATTAAAATCTACTTATTTTACATTTTTTGGAATTTTTTTACTATTTATTAAGCCACTTTGAAAATTCCAGATCACACGGTCCAGAATTTTGGTGCACTGTTCACCCGGATCAGCCAATTTCAAAGTGGCCTAATAAATAGCTAAAAAATTCCAAAAAATGTAAAATTTGGTCTCCAAGTAGATTTTAATATTTAGAACATATCTGTATAAAAAAATTTGTTGTTTGAACACCGGAAATGACCGAATTGCCCCCGGCAGCAGCTGGCCAGAATGCTGCCGGCAGCAATTTAGCCATACTCCTTGTTAATAACTCTTTTACACTGTTATCCACGTGCCGAGTGAAGTTTGTCGTTGATTTGGTGTTGTGAGCTGCATATAAACCATAAAGTCGGCAACAAATTTTATTTTTTCCTTGCAATAACCTTCATCATCTTATGAGTTATGATAGACACAAATAGAGAGAGTAAAAAAGTTGAGAACAAGTTTCATCTACTTCTTGCAACAGCATGAGAAACGAGCCGAACTAACACAAGCTAAGCTGGGTCATGTTCGAACTCACTAATAACAAGTCGAGTTGAAATCGATCAAGTCAATTACAACCTTTTTTCTGAGCTGAGCTGAAGCAAGCCACAATCTTTTTTTACCAGCCCTATAAAATAACAATCGCCTGAGCTTGAACTAATAAGGAACAGGACCAACTAGAACTCATTAAGCTCTTTCTTCAAACATAATTTCGGTTCAGCTAGCATATGCATCGAATTGTCAATACAATGTACCAAGCAGTTTCAAAATCTATGCTATTCTTTTATGATACATTTCACCCCCCCATCACTTTCTCTTATCTTTCATGTTATATAGTGAAAATAAATGCTAAAATGTATACAAGTAGATTACCGACATCTAACTAAATTTCTGTGCATGGAGAAAGTGTGTGCATTTTCTGTAATAGAGAGAAGGAGAGAGGAGGATGAATTTGACGACTAAATTAAAAATTATTCTAGAACAAACAAAACCAATAAACTCTGAAATAATCGACCAGTACCACATAACAAAGAACCCAAAACAATAACTGAAGAAATAAAACAATCTACTCTCGAAGACATGATCCCCTCATTTGTCATGGGGCCCGCAGAGGCAATTCTCGGTACCAACATGACTTGCAATGCAAGGTGGTTTCCCCTTCCCCTCCCCGTACCAACCCGACCTCTTCTGAACCAACTCGCTCAAGAAGTCATCAAGTTTCTCAATATTCACACTAGGCATCACTACCACATGCGCGATATTCCCTTCACATGCGAGTTGCCACATCCTCACAAACTCTTCATCCTTTGGTCTCTCAAAAACAACAGTGCTACTCAACTCATTCAACATAGCCCCAATGCCGGCCTCTTTGAGTCGGTCTTTTAAATAGTGCGCATTTCTAAGGCACTTCTGTACCTCCTTTTGGAACCCCCTGTACCCCTTTTGGTTGAGAGTGTACCAGAGGAAGATTGGTGCATGCCCATTTCGGCTGCCCATTATGGTTGCATCTCTCGAGGCAAGGTACTCGACGTTATTTGAGAGAGCATTGATGTGTTTTAGGCGAGTGATTTGGACCCCACATGGCATTGGGCAGCCGACAAACTTGTGGCCCGATACGCTCACGCTTCCAATTGGTTTCTTAAATGACACTTTTGGTGCCTGTTTAAATGAATAAATATTGAATTCAGGAGAAATTCAATTTGTGCACAACAAGTTGCAAATTTACAAAAGTATATCTCTTTCACTGCTTAGTTGGGATTTTAAAGCACGCCTGTCAGGTCCCTCTGCAATGGTACCTGTACAGATCTGAGTTCTTACCCGACCAAAATTGAGTGACCTTAATATTGGGTTGGATCACACCATAAGCCAACCGATCCAGAGTATTAATTTATTGAAAGACTGGTACTGGCACATGCTAATGGTAAACTATAGGCAAGAATGTACTCACATTGATAAACTTTACCGAGATTGTTGTTCTTAAACTACAGTGAAGTTAAAGCAATGATAAATCAAACCCCCTTTTTACCATTAGCAAGAACTTGTTTCAATTACATATCATAGGGATTTTGAACAATACCGACTCTGACTGATCAAAAACCAATTTTGGATAAACTGATCAAGTGAAACTAGAAGTATACAGGTGCAAGTACATAAAAGTGGGATAAACTTACGCGCTTGACAAAAGGCATCATGAGACCAAAGAGGGCACCATCACAGTGGATATAGAAGCGATCTTTAAAACCGCAATCCTCAAGAGTCTTAATAACCAAATCTAGGTCATCCACTGCTCCCTTCACAGTTGTTCCTGCATGTACAATTCTCATCTAGCTTATAAAACATATAAGAGACAAGAAAACTACTTTTTTCGAGTTTATCCCCTCTTAAAATTTTCAAGTTGATCTCAAAAACCTTATTAAATATTCCAGTCCAGAAATGTTAAAACCGAGACAAGTAAAATCAAATATGAAAGAATAATGGCCAAAGTGCCCTTCACTCCAGTCAAATTAAACCAATAAATATATGTTTAATGGCACAACATCTTTAAATATTCCATAAGTTCTTGGCTTCCTATTTAGAGCCTAAATTCAAGTAATAAAAATTTAAAATCACACAAATAGTGCAATGAAGAGGAGTACACACCTATATTGACATTGATAATAGCGGGTTTGTCTTTATTCTGAAGAAGTTTCTTCTCAAAGTCGGTACAGTCGATCTCTCCAGAGATGAGCGTCTCAACCTTCTCACACTCCATCCTGTACATTCTTGCGGCCTTGAAAACTGAATAGTGTGAATCCTTTGAGGCGTACAGTACCCCATCAGGAAAAACTTCTCTCCTGAAATAAAAAAAATGTGATCAGTTATTGCAATGAAAGACATCTTAAAATTGGGACTCATAAAATTTTAAAATTTTAATTGTTTCCCAGCACTCAAGCATCACGTGTTTCCTTCAAAAGAAAATGGCCATGCATAAATACAGCAAACATATACGAAAACCCCTGTCAAAAATATAACTTTCTATAACCCTCCACTTTCAATCCATTCAAACTTATGTGCTTATACCAACTCCATGCTCTTCAACAATTTCATCTGTATCCTCTCTTTCCCATTTGTTTAAAATATGCCCAAATGACGCATCTATACTTGGTAATTTTCTCCAATTGAACCAGCAAAGAACAAGGGGTAGCTTGAGCATTCCTTATTTTGCTAGGAGAAGGCAGTAATACCCTTATATCTCTCATTTGGAGATTATATTTACTAATTGGGGTCTTATAGGGGCACACAAAAAAGTTGTCAGAATGGAAGGAAAAAGAAATCATGCAAAATGTATTACTCACCCAACAAGAATACCATGCAAATTTCCCTCGGTGCCACAATTGGTAATATAACCCCAATATTCATGCTTTTCCAACTCCCAGAGACGAGCGAACCAATCCAAGACCCCAACTTCAAACTGTCTCGAGTGAACCCCATAGTTACTTTCAATGAATGGGTCACCAAGGTTATTTATGGAAAAGTGTTGTAGCTGCGCCAAAGCACCATAATCAAAGTCGAGGTTGTATGGGTACCCTGAAATTCAATATAGAATAGAACATAGAATTATTAATACTTAAGTTACTATCAAATTGCCAGATCATCACACACATGTGACGAAAACATGAAATGCAAAATACTCTTTATTTAATCTATGAAATAATATAGCTGTGATTTGTGTGTTTTAAAGAAGAGTGAATAAATTTATTAATATCCTTGCAAAGTATGTTCAATGACTTCTTATAACTTCCAAAAAAAATATTTTCCAATTGCAAGATGCTCTTTCTCAAACAAAAATACTCCCTCATTGAAATTTTATACAACAAATTGGGCCAAATGCATGACCCAAACAGATAGCATGGTACAACCTCTCCCATGTTTTCTTTCACCAGAGAAATTAGAAAATGAAATAATTTATGTTTATAGAAAGAACACTTAAGATAATAAATCATATCAAAGTATTTTAATGTGAAAGTTCAGAGAAGAAATTTAACCTGTAAAATTGTACCAAATTTACAAACTTGCTGTAAAAGGAAAGTAATTAAAAAATCAAATTAAATGACAAGAAAAGGGAAAAGAAGCATATACCTAAATGGTGTTTAGTACGCTCGACAAGGGATCGTCGGTATCTGGCCAGAACACTCGCCATGATAGCCTCTCTCTCTCCAGTTTGCTCATCATCTGCCTCTGGTTCTACAACTGAGAAGCACGTAGTGTGTACATTTCTTCCCAGAACAATCTCTCTTCTTTTCTTCTCAATTCCATTGTTTTCTCTCTCTTTTTCCCCAAATCCATTCAATTCAGTTGCTAATGGCAATGGATCTACGATCTTCTCTGGACCAAACTCTTCTGGAAGCGGTTCGGGTTTGTCTGCAAGATTTACCAGCCCACTTCCCACCATGATTATTGTTAATTATCCGATCTTACCTGAGACAGAGAAAATTTGAGGAAAATTAATTGAGATTTTAAGAATGTGTGCTGTACGAAGAGAATTATTGATGTTATCTGTAAAAGAGGGGAAAAATAGGTCTCGCAACTAATTCACAAATGCACAAATTTGAAAAGTAACTGTTCAGATTATTTTGCTAAATGGTGTTTACTAAATGGAGGAAAAAAAGGGGCTTCTTCGCTAAATGCAAACGCAAATTAAGGAGGTACCAAGAGATCAATTGAGAAAATAGACAGACATGTACCAGCTCAACAAAAAAGAGAGCGCCTTTACTTAGAGAGAGATGAGGCGGCGCGAGGCTGAACTGAGGCGAGCGAGAAAGGTGGACGTAGATTGGCGCACCGGTATTTAAAGGAGGGAGAAAACGAGAAAGCGCGAGTGAGTTATTGTTGAATGTTGACTTATCATTTAATTAATCGCGATTATATCGGCGGAGAAGTTGGGATTGAAATCTACTGTCAATCTGCTGCCGACCAGAACTAGGAACACGTATTCTCTGCATTAACTAAATACGTGTTCCTCTGATGATAAACGGTATTAAACTCAAAAGGAAATCCGTACAAATTAGATCCGCGCTAAAGAGCCAGAGAATTTGTACGGATCTTAATGTAGATCGGATGGTCCAGATGCATTAACTCAAAAGATAGTTAATGCTGAGAATACAAATTCCCAGAACTAGCCTACGGTTGTAATTGCGCGGGTAAAAAGACAAGAAATTTATGGCGAGGTATAAAACTGGTTCACGCAATGTATCCGAGCTGGAGGTGAAAACGGTATGGATAATATCCGATTTGTATATGATCTGTATTTGAAAAATTAGATATGGATATCTGATATTCGAATATCAGTGTGGATATGAATACTGAAATGGTTTTATGTTTTAATTATCCGTATCCGTATCCGAATAGTAGATATATATCATATATATTAATATATATTATGAAAAATATTGTTATTCACCATTAAAATTAGATAAATATTATGAACTTTAGTATTTCTTAATATTATTTTAATAAATATCCGATCCGATCCGTATTTGTATCTATATTCGGCTTCCGATCTGTATCTGTATCTAAAAAATTAAAAAGAGATGTGACTATGATTTTACCACTATCCACTCCGTATTCGCTCTGTTTTCATCCTTAATTCCGACCGCGATAAATTTCCGCGAAATTATCCATTCGAATGAGAGTATTTTTATATTCATATATGTAATATTAATTATAATCGAAATATAATATTATTCCAGTAGGAGGGAATGGAGTCATCCATTTTTAATTTATTTATATGTAATTTCCTATTTCCTATAGAGGAGGGTTCCAATGCCTCCATTTTTTCATGCCTCCACCATGCCTCCATTTTTAAAACTTTAATAACTCAAAATTTAAAACTTAAAAGTCAAAATAAAACCGTTGGATATGATCTACATCATTATATCTATACACGTGTAAAAAATTATGACATTTCAATTTTGTTTTGGTTGTCATCAAGAGCTTGTAAAAAACGTACTAATGTGGATAATTTCTAGACGTTGATTTTTCAACTTATTGATTCACATAAAAACAAAATTAAAATGTGATAATTTTTTATGAGCACATAGATAAAATGATATAGATCATATCCAACGGTTTTATTTTGACTTTTAAGTTTTAAATTTTGAGTTATTAAAGTTTTAAAAATGGAGGCATGGTGGAGGCATGAAAAATGGAGGCATTGGAACCCTCCTCTTTTCTATATAGTTTATAATAAAATATTATTATTATAAATTTAATCTCTAATATTTGTGAAAATTTATATAATTAATTTTGAATGTGTGCTTATAACTTAAAAGTCTTGATGTGTTTCTTATTTGTTAGATATCGGTCTTGTTTTTGTTTATTAAAATTAATAAGCAATGAATATATAAATTACTTGTTACTTTTTATGGCTCAAACGAGAAGTAAATAAATGTTTGTATCATTAAATTGTATTCATGTACAGATCATAAAGAATAATTAAACTGAAGAGATATGCTTTGATTGAGTCAAAAATAATGAGTCATGCATTTGATTAGGTCAAAGAAATGAGTCATGTATTTTTAAGTCAAAAGAAAATTTGGACATTTAAAATATTATATTATGAAATGATAAATTATTATGGTAAAATTATGATAAATAATTTTTATTAAATATTTAGTTTCTTTACTTTGGTTCCAACATTTACAATATTGTATGAAAATTTCAACAAAGCGCGCAAAGAAAATCAAAATGCTTTCCAGTAAATCAAACAAGTAAACAAATTACTTTTGTTCTAACATTGACAATATTGTATGAAAGTTTCAACAAAGTGTGTAAAAAAAAATCAAAATGCTTTCCAGTAAATCGAACAAGTAACAATATTTACATGAAATGGATATAACAAATCAATGGATTCTCTTAAATAATTAATTTACTTAACTCCTTATATTTTAAATAGAAAGTGATTCGTCAAGGGTGGATTCAGAATTCTCACCAGGAGTAAAAAAATAGTGAATCGAGTTTAAAATACTAATCAAGTTCAAACCCATCATCTAAATTATTAGCTAATTTGAAAATTCAAGTAAATTAGGGTTCCAACCCTAATTACTAGATTTACTTAATTTGTATAAATTTGAAGAAATTTGAAGAAAATGAGGTATTAACTTAATTTTTTAACATTGTTCTTTAGGCCGGCACTTAACTGATTTCTCAGAGAAGGACAAATAAAGTTTTAGGAGAGAAGGGAGAGAATTTTTTTTATAAACCATAATTAAATTTTTTTTTTTTACGAAACCAACATGATTATTTTTTTTTTTACAAAAACTATAAGAACCGAAATGCCATTTCGGTCCGTTATTTTTTTATTCCGGACCGAAATGATATTTCGGTCCGGTCCCGTTTTGGATTTTCTGTGGTACTGGTTTTACAATTTTCATATGAGCCGCCACAGAAAATCTAAAAGGGGACCGGACCGAAATGTCATTTCGGTCCGGAATAAAAAAAATAACGGACCAAAATGACATTTCAGTTCTTATAATTTTTGTAAAAAAAAAATAATCATGTTAGTTTCGTAAAAATATTTTTTTTAATAATGGTTTATAAAAAAAATTCGAAGGAAGAGGAGGAGTTGTCCGAACCCGTAATTTCCATAACTACCCCCTCTCTCGGTCTATACTGGGACCTCTGCGTGTGCCCTTGTCCAAATAAAAAAACAAATGCATCTATTATTTTAATCTTTTGTTTGTTTTTTTTTTCCTCAAATTTGTAAAAAGGAAACACTGAGGGTTTTTTAGTTACAACACTCTTTTTTTAGATAATGATGAAGTTAGCATTTTAATATTAAATATTCGTGGAAAAAATCAGTCCAATTTTAAATATTTAAAAAAATAGTAATATCACACTTGTGTTTTATTTTCTCTTTGTGTCACATCAGTTGGATAGGAAAGGATTGATAAAGTAAATAACTGATAAACGACATGTCAGCATGCGTTGTATATATCGAATTTTTTATTAATAGAAATATAATTAAAAAAAATCAGTAATGAGGAACGATTTCATGAAATTCGATATATAAGAAAAACGTTAAACTCTATAACGTCCAGACGTTATGAACCATCACGACCTGATTAGTCAAAAGATCAACTAAATAGCGTAAAACAATTAAAGTCGTTATGGATCATCACGGTCAGAGAAGTTTTGAATTTCCTGAACGTTGGTTTGTTCAATGTTCCGTCGGCCAAAATAAAAAAGTAAAATCAGGACATCACCATTAAATAGGCCTAGTGTTTATAGTGTTTGAAATTGAAGGCAAATAGTTGCGTGTGAATTCATTTGCACCATTAAATAGGCTTGCACAGTAAAATATTAACAATATTGCCCTTCTATTAGTAAATTATATTGCCATTAATGTTGGTATCAATAGAACTATTGGACGAGTTTATAAATTATGTGGACATTTATGTAGTTACTAAGAAAAATACGTGCAATGATTATAGTGTTTGAAATTGGTCAGACCAGGCCGTGATAGAGGACAACGACCAGCTTTTTAACTTTTTTATTTCCGCTGAGCATTGGCCGTTGTATTCTATAACGTCCAAAACCAACATAATTAGTTAGTTAATTTGATTTCTTAATCAGACAGCGATGGTCCATAACGTCCCCTGAACGTTATGAACTACCACGTTTTTTCTATATATCAAATTTTCACAAAATACTTTCTCATTACTGATATTTATTTATTTATTTTTCCATTAATAAAAATTTCGGTACTTTCTCATTACTGATATTTATTTATTTATTTTTCCATTAATAAAACTTTCGGTTGTATATACTATGGCAAATTGAGAACGGCATCTCTTGGAGAGCGTGCACGGTCTTGTCGCCACGAAGAACAACTTTTTTGTCTTATTCTTTATTGTATAATATTTTTTGTCTTCACCATTTTAATTGGAACTTTTAACAATACCTTTTTTTGTGAAATTTGCCTTAATTTAATTGCGTATGATCATCTTTTCCAAAGCCAGGCTGGAACCTTATTGTCCTTGTCTTGGAAAGGAATTCATGCTGATATTTTTGTGATATTTTACTCAATGGCAGTATGGCACTGAAAAGAAAATGCGTGGATATATTTTAATATGAATGTGTTAGATAATGAACAGAGGATGTAAGATACAGGTAGGTGATTGCTATGGTTTTTCAAGAGAGATTTTATTACTACCAAGTCATATGAATAGTTGCATGTAATCAGTGACAGAGCTACGTTAAAGGAATGGTATCAAATAATCTTTATTTTATTTTTTTTTCAAAAATTTGTACATATACAATTGTATCTTATTTTCTATATAGTTAAGACTATCATGTTATAGGTAGTGTAAAATAGTGTTATGCAAATGGGCCGGTTTGGTCCGGTCCGATTCAAAACCTCCCGGTTCACGGGTTTCTCCGGTCCACGGGTCCTCTCGGTCTACGGATCCGCACAGTCAGGATTAGACGGTTCAAATTTAAAGGGGATGGTCCAAACCCGTACCAAGGACCATGGTCTAGACCCACACGGGTTGGTCCGGTCCAGTCCGGTCCGGAGTGGTCCAGTCCAACTTTTTTTATCAATTGTTTAAAAAACCGAATTACTTTAATAAAATAAAAAAAGAATTATTTTGATATTTAAAACTGAATTATTTTAAAACAATTTATTTAAAGAAAAACTGAATTATATCACTCTAATTCTTTTTTTTTAAATCTATTGTTTTAAAATAATTCTGTTTTAAAGATCAAAATAATTCATTTTGTTAAGTAATTCGGTTATTTATTTTGTTAAAGTAATTCATTTTTTTATTTTTTTAAAGTAATTTGGTTTTAAGGTTTCAAATCCGAGTCTAGGGCGGGTTGCCACGGGTTAGTCCGGGTATGATCCGGTCCAGTCCGGGTATGGTCCGGTCCACAGGTTTAGAACCGGCCGGGTAAGTCTGGATCTAGTGGAGAAAATCTATCGAAAACCGTGCTAGGTTCTTACCCAGCCTCTGTCCGGGTCAGTCCGGGACGGGTTCACGGATGGTTCGACCCGGTCCTGGACCGTCTAATTTCTTTCAACACTAGTATAAAACATATCCTGATTCCGTTCCTACGTATAAATATTGATAATGCGTATAAAGAGTAGAACTAGGGTGAGCTGTGCTCACCAACGGGTTTGGTGAGCACACCTCCAAAAAATGGGTTTTCAAAGTTCAAATAGTCGATTCGAACTTTCCAACGTGTTCTTCATATTAATATGTGCTTGGAGACCAAATTTTACATTTTTTGGAAATTTTTTACTATTTTTTCCGAGCCCTTGAAAATCACAGCTTTTAATTAAATAAAAAAAAAATTCAAAAAACACTGATTTTCAAGGGCTCGGAAAAAAATAGTAAAAAATTTCCAAAAAATGTAAAATTTGGTCTCCAAGCACATATTAATATGAAGAACACGTTGGAAGGTTCGAATCGACTATTTGAACTTTAAAAATCCGTTTTTTGGAGGTGTGCTCACCAAACCCGTTGGTGAGCACAGCTCACCCTAGTTCTGCTCGCGTATAAATATTGATAATTATAAGTTGAACACCACTATGCTCATTTGTAGGACAAAAAACCACCTTTGAATGATAGCAACAAAAGGGTTATGTTACCAAATATAATAATAATGCCATGCAACTTGGAGATTAGTTGATTGAAATGAGCAATAAACTGATTGTCTGTATATAATTTTTAGGGGTGCAAACGGATCGGATAGTGGTAAAATCATATCCGTATTCGCTTTTATTTTTCGGATACAGATATGGATACAGATACGGATACGGATTGAATATTAGACGGATACGTACAAATACGGATCAGATATCAGATATCCGTAGATATATACATAAATATTTTTATAATATATATTAAACTAAACGAGGAGGGTTAAAATGCACCCTCCCTTTTGTGCTCCTAACGTGCACCCTCCCCTCATATCTTCATTTTCAAAGTTCAAATAGTCGATTCGAACCTTCCAACGTGTTCTTCATATTAAAATGTGCTTGGAGACCAAATTTTACATTTTTTTGAAATTTTTTTACTATTTTTTTAGAATTTTTGATTAAACTAAACAATAATAAAAAATTCAGCAAAGTGATGATTTTCAAAAATTCTGAAAAAAGTAGTAAAAATTTCCAAAAAATGTAAAATTTGGTCTCCAATCACATTTTAATGTGAAGAACAAGTTGGAAGGTTCGAATCGACTATTTGAACTTTGAAAATGAAGATATGAGGAGAGGGTGTACGTTAGGAGTACAAAAGGGAGAGTGCATTTTAACCCTCCTCTAAACTATATAGTATATATCTACTATTCGGATTCGGATAATTAAAATTCAAAACTATATCTGTATCCGCACAGATATTCAGGTATCGCCGTATCAAATTTTCGGATACGAATCCACATATGGTCAGATATTATCCGATCCGTTTCCACCTCTAATAATTTCAGAAAGTTTAAATAATATAATCCGATTTAGGGGCCGTGTAAGGCGGTAAGAACTCTCATACCTGATTGGTCACACGAACGTCATCCAAATAAACGGCTCTAGTAAAGAAACGCACATTTTATCGCGATACGATATGACAACCCAGTTTTTCCGTCTCTATCCGGTGGACCCTATCGGCTGAAAAATCTAGATTCCGTATCACAGGCCTCCCTTGTTTCTTTTGGAAATGTATTGCGATGCAAATATATATCTCGTGTTAAGATTCGCTGCACGTGGTCCCCACACCATTCGAATACCAGCATTGGATTTTATGGTCGCGGGGACCATCTGTCAGGACTTGTCGCCCTTTTCACACATCAAGGAGTGTTTGGGGAAATCATGAAAAGTTCAACACACATCCTCGGTTGCGTGATTCGCGTCACGAAGTACGATTACAGCCACGTCAACAGCTCGGGGATGCAATGAGTCCTGATCCTCTGCGTTACCTTACTGTTTGAGATTAAATCAGGATCATCCAATCAGAATTTGTATGAAAATTTGGTATTTCGGACTCCAATTTGGGTCCGATGGATTTCAGGACCGTCCGATCTGTTTTAAAATTCGTGTGCACAAATTTTAAAACAGACACAAAAGTTGTTAAAACAAATCGGACAGTCATCGAACCCATTGAAATCACTTTTGACTTCGATGGGCATCGGACCCAAATTGACCTCGTAACAGGAGGTCCCAAGTTAACAACAGAAAAAGTTCCACCTGGATCCCATTGTACACAGAGCAGTGTTTCCCTGATCATGTGTGGCGGTAAAGAACAATAAAAAATGGTATCTTTTTTCGCTTGCCACAGAAGATCCCGAGTTAAAAGCAATAAGAAAAAACTGAATCGGTATAATTTTTACCGGTTCAAATTCTGAATCGGAAAAATTTCTACCAATCATTCTATGCATCGCAATATTGAGATTTTTTTTTTTCATATCTCTTCTTATTTTATAATAATTTTAAATAAAAATTCAAATACGGATACGTACAAACAAAATGATATTGCCTTTACACGACGACATATGTCACGGATAGGGGTGTAAACGGATCGGATAAAATCCGACCGTATCCGGATCCGTATCCGAAAATTAGATACGGATATCTGATATCCGAATATCCATACAGATACGGATATGGATATGGTATTGAATATTAATTATCCGTATCCGAATAGTAGATATATACCATATAGTTTAATATATATTATGAAAATATTATGTATATATCTACGGATATCCGATATCCTAATATCCATGCGGATACGGATATGGATATGGTATTGAATATTAATTATCCGTATCCGAATAGTAGATATATACCATATAGTTTAATATATATTATGAAATATTATGTATATATCTACGGATATCCGATATCCGATCCGTATCCGTACGTATCCGTCTAATATTCGATCCGTATCCGTATCCGAAAAATAAAAACATATTTGAATATGGTTTTACCACTATCCGATGATTCACATCAAGATATGTGCACACTTGAAATGATTATTAAAGTTGTATGTGCGAATTTTAATACAAATCGAACGGATCTAATATGGTATGGGATCAAATTTGATCTGATTTTCATTGAACCGCCTCCAATTTCCAGCCAAGATGACAAGCTTTTGTTTAGTGTCTCTGTGTAACAATCAACAAAGCTCTGGCCATCGTCTGTCAGAGTAGAGCAAGAAACTATCCGGATTATTATAATCCATTAATTAATTGGGCATGATAAAAAACAACAAAAATAATATTCTAATATAATAAAAAAATAATATAGTATCTTTCTACAAATTAAAAAACCACAAAAAAGTAATAGTAGATATTTGGAATTTTTTCTTTACAGACATGAAAAATTTATAAAAATTCCTTTCTATAGACTATTTCTACAATTACTTCTTCATAGTTTTTATCACTAAAATTATAAAGATAAAATGCTAATATTTATGCACGGTAATGTAGATAAAATATAATTATTTCATTTTGTAATTTTAGTTTTGAATTTAAGTGAATTTACTTAAAAAAATATGGATAAACGATTTTGTATCCAGGACAATTTCGTCCCGAAAGCTCATCGATCAATTAAAGTGGAACACATGTAAATCCTAAATAAAATTTTTAAATGTCAACTCTAAACAAACCTTTAATATTTTAAAATTTAAAGGTTTACAAGATTTACTGTCCCATAGCAACAATTCCTTGTATGGGCTTCGCTGAATGGGCTGAG